>PRKT01000054.1:350604-381662 GCA_003671525.1 Saccostrea glomerata
TTTTTTTAAAAAGACTTTTTATTCTATATGGAAATTTACAGTCAAAACAATTACCCGTGTGACGCAACCTGATTGGCTATGTTAATATTTTCATTTTAATGTAAAAATATCACTGATAGAAATAAATGGTGGAATATATCAAGTTTATTTTCTTTAACTAAGAAAGCTGAAAATCTATGATCCCCCCCCTAAAATCGAAATCTGCTGCCGTAAATTGTCTTGCTAGCGTTTGGGGAATATGGGTGATTTGCATCAATTACACTTTTATTGACTTCCACAGTGCGTAAACCGGACGAGATTTCTTGGCATGGTAAAATTATGGCCAGAATTCATTTTAAAAATCGATGTTGGCCTGACATAACATCAAAATAATATGGCTTAAAGTTTGTTCCTCCATGTTTTTGAACAAACAGCTTGAAAAAATGCCATATTTCAAGAAGTGGAACTACAGTTTACCCAGAATGTTGATACAGTTTGGGGAAAAGAGAATCGTGCCATATTCTTTATCATAAATCCTTGTAGACTCTAATTTTAAAACTTTTTAAAGTGTGAAACCTTTTCACGTAGACAAACGTAGCTATATTAAAGCAAACATTTACACACACAAAGAAGCAGACGATGCCTTAACTTAAAACGTTTCCAAAGGCAATCGTATCAAAACCAAATGTTTTCCTCCCAAAAAAAACGAAGCTTCATTACAAAACAAGGACGTCAAAACGCGTTTGTGTGAATTTTCCGTAGATTTTTTTTACATATAAGAACAGTGATTGGTAAACTAAGCTCACTTATTTTTTTTCTTCAGGTCCCCTTGACTATGAAACAACTACGTTCTACAACATAGCAGTAACGGTATCGGATGGGTCGTTATCCACACAGATAAAAGTGGCAGTAAACATTTTAAATGAAAACGAGGCTGCACCCCGATTTATAAACCAAGGTCATCCCAAACTTTCTTTCTCTACAACACAATCAATTATGGAAACACATCCCCAACAAATCTTATTATCACACAAATTTGATTTCTATTTTCTAGTTGTGCCTGGTACAATAAGCGAAGACGATGTTGTAGGGAAGTATATTTCTACGGTTCTTGCAGTGGATCCTGATAACGATGAGGTAACCTATTCATTTGTTGGAACACAACCAAAATTTATGATTGACCCAAAGACAGGAAAGATTACACTTCGAGCTCCCGTAGACAGAGAAAAACAGCCGTCGATAGATCTTTTAGTGTTGGCTTCCGATGGCAAATTGAGTTCCACATCCACCGTATCAGTGACGGTGATGGACGTGAACGAACCGCCAGAGTTCAACAGTACTAATTATCAGTATGTAATTGTTTAAAAATATCTAAGTGTTACAAACATATTCCACCGTTGACTTATAAGGTTTAAATCTTGGCTTATCCGTGGCTAAACGTTGATTTCAATTATGTTATTGTCTAGATTTATCATAGAAGAAAACGTTTTGATTGGAGGTACTGTAGGAACAGTTTCAGCTGCAGATGCTGACCTGGGTTCATTGAATGGGCAAGTGGGATACAAAATTCTCTCTGGAAATGATGATTCTTACTTCCGATTAGAAAGCACTAGCGGAGTTCTTACCATCAACTCTCAAATAGACTATGAAAAGTTTAAAACAGCATTGTTGGTGGTTGAAGCTTCGGACTTTGGATCACCGTCCTTATCGGGTATCTGTACTGTCATTATTCAGGTTCTGGACAGAAATGACAATGCACCAGAATTTTTAAGCCCTACATTACAAGAAAAAGTATCTGAAGATATGGCTTTGGGACAGCAGATTACTCAAGTGTTCGCCTTTGACAAGGATTCTTCTGCCTCTGGAAACAACAGAGTGAGCTACCGGTCAGCCTCAGTTGTTCCTTTTCAGGTAGATTCAACGTCAGGAGTTGTGTCTCTTACGGGGAGTCTGGACCGAGAAACAATCTCAAGGTTATGCACATATGTTTATTTGAAAAACTTGAATATTTTTAACAAATTAACTTATTTTTAAGCAAACCTTAGAAGTTCAGTTCAGATGACACTTTTCTTAATATATGTTTCTTAAACTTCTGAGTGTTATATCAAAAAACATTCATAATTGTTATTTTCTTGTGATTTCTAAATTATATTCAATATGTTTTGAAAAGATCAAAAATTGTGTAATAAGCAAATCAACAGATTACCCGTAAGGATTATGTATGGAATAGCACCTTCTGATGTAGGTGTGCCCGATAAGGTTCCTCAAGTTTTGTGAGGAAACTTATTTGAGAGGCCATTCTTCAGTAACATATTCTTTGGAAAGAATATATGTTCAAGTAATGTGTCGTCTGATCTTAATTCAGGAATAGTATTACTTTACTGTTGTAGGTTTCAAATGCTTATCTTGGCCGTTGATGAAGGCACACCTCAAATGACGGGGACATTGGCGTTAGAAATTATTGTAACTGACGTTAACGACAACGATCCTGTTATAATAGGAAGCTATCTTACTACGGTGTCCGAAAATCTCCCAGTAAACTTCCTCATTTTCAATATCAATGCGTCTGACTTAGACGGAGAGTTATTTGGAAAGCTTAAATATGAAATTGCTTCTTCTGAAATGAAGACAGTATTTAAGATAGAATCGAATACAGGTGTTTTACAAATTGTTTCACCATTAGACCGAGAATCAGTTGATAAATATGAGGTTGTTATAAGGGTTTCAGACAAAGGACTTCCCCCAAGGTCGACATCTGTGACTGCTATCATTAATATAGGAGACGTAAATGACATTACGCCTACTTTCACAGAGAACTATTACGAATTTGTGGTGCAAGAACATGTGGTTTATAACAATTTCTTCGGAAAAATCAAAGCACTGGATAACGACATAGGAACAAACTCCGAGTTGAAATATAAAATAGCAACGTATTGGAAGGGGTCGGTTGGGAAGTTTGGAATAAACGAAATAACGGGAGACATTTATACCGTAGGAGAATTAGACCGTGAAATTGAAGATGAATACCGTATACTCTTTAGAGTCCTAGATGGAGGAACGCCTCCTCTATCTTCAGATGTCACGATTAAGATTCTAGTTTCAGATATTAATGACAATGCACCAATTTTTAGACGTCCGAAATATTCTACAGCCTTTTTTGAAAACCTATCTACTGGAAGCAAAGTTCTCCAAACCGGAGCTATAGACAAAGACATTGGAGATAACGCTGCAATCAGATATGAGCTTGACATTTCAACAAATGATGGCTTAAGAGCTGATTATTATTTTGGAGTTTATGGAGAAACAGGTGATATATATTTGAAAAAGAGAGTGGACAGGGAAACGTATGAAAAATTCATTCTGACTATTGTAGCAAGAGATAATGGTATGCCTTCTTTGTCGACGAAGGTCAATATAAGTATACAGATTGAAGACATGAACGATAATGAACCCATATTTTCTCCAGTGTTCTACAATACGGAAGCATCAATTATCAATATCTG
Organism: Saccostrea glomerata; assembly: GCA_003671525.1. Classification (NCBI taxonomy): domain Eukaryota; kingdom Metazoa; phylum Mollusca; class Bivalvia; order Ostreida; family Ostreidae; genus Saccostrea; species Saccostrea glomerata. Next base: position 354,087 of record PRKT01000054.1, read on the forward strand.
TGATGAAATAATAGCTAGACTCACAGCCTCGGACGCTGACGTGGGACGCAATGCTGCCCTTAATATTGGACTTGATCCCAAAGATTCCAATTCACCCTTTTCTGTCTCTCAGCTTGGTATGTCTCCGCAAACATTACGTTTGAAAATCTACTAATTAAAAAAAAATTAAGACTTAAACCAATTCTTAATGAATAGGAACGAATTATTAAGTTTCTGGTGTTAGACTTATTATATTGTAACGTGTCAAATTTTTCAGGAGTAGTAAATAGAAAGGCAGAATTGACCCAGTCAAAATATATCATACATGTTTTGGCACACGACAATGGAAATCCCGTTCTCACGTCTTCAGAAAAAGCCACTATTCGGATTGACAGGTTCGATCCAGACGATGTCGTTGTCATTTTCTATTTTGAAATGACTTTTCCATCCTATCTTCAAAAAGAAACGAATTTCCTTCTTCAATTAGAGGAAGCTCTGCATTTAAGATATTCAACAGCATATATCAAAAGGTGGTGCATAGAGGACAAAACATCGTAAGTACAGCTCATATATATGTTTTTACTTTTAAAAAGATAATTTTTCGCTCAATATATTAGGCATTATTCCGCTTCAGACAATTTGTAGATTACTGATTGGATAAAAGCTTATCACATGACGCCCTGAACTTTTCCGTATTACGTCGCCGTCAAGGAGTAATATGAAAATCGGACACGCGATTCCGTTCGATTCCGTTGCGTTGTTATTGTTAATAAAAATGGCGGTTAAGAAATGGTTTGCAAAGGTAATTAGGTTAAATTTTCATGTTTCAATTTTTATGTTGATTGTTATTGGATTAAAACTTGATATTTTCATAATATGCACATATATTTTTTTAATATTTAAAAAGTCTTCAGCGGGCTAAATTCTTAACACAGTCATTCAGGGAATAGTCCAATCCACACTTTACAAAAGTTATGTCCCTTGGCCCCATCTGAGGGGATAAACCCATACAATCCTCACAGTAGCCTTTGTAGTTTTCAGGTTTGTTACCTCGTCATTTGACTTTAAAAAAAGCTATGCTTTTTGTGTACTGATAGCCCTAAGATGGGGCTACTCACACATTGAAAGAAAAAAAATAAAGACAATAGATTTATCTGAGCATGCCCAAATATTTGGTAGAATAAAGAGAAGAAATGACGTTCTTTCCTTATTGACCTTTTGGTTGACCCCGCAAAGGGAAACAACTTTTGCAAAGTGTGGATTGGACTATACGGAGTCATACAGGGTGGCTTTGCCTCGCACAATACGGATTTCCATTTCATACCCTGTATGACTCCGTATTAGGTCCCTAACTGACTGTGTAACTAATAACATTAAATCTCCTGGGATCGATGTAGCAAGAGTACCCTTACCCCAGTTTATATTTATAAAAGTATATTCAAGCAAGATAATATGAGACAGTGTTATGGGATATAAACAGGCAACAAGAAGGATATGGAGATAACGAACAGTATACAATCTCAAAGTCCATAAAACAATACAAAATAAGAGCAGAGCAAACACGGACCCCCGAAACATCAGAGGTGGGATCAGGTGCCATGGAGGAATGAGCATCCCCTGCCGACGGTCACACCCGCCGTGTGCTCCTTGTCATGATCAGGAAATAACGGGAAAAATCCGTCGTCAATAATAATAATCAATCAGTAATAAATGAAAGTTAATATTTAAGGAATCACTGTCTATTAAGTATAGTATACCAGGGCATCAACGAAAGTGGAAAACATGGGAAGCCTGTTATGCATAAATTATCCTTCGTTTCCCACTATCGTTGATGTCCCTGACATACTATACTTACTAGACAGTGATTCCTTATACTTCTATTCCGTTGTGAAATAAAATTGTATTTTTAGATTTTACAAATGTAAACTAATAGATTAAAATTCCACGAGGAATTCCTTGTCAATTTCAATAATCTTCGCCCACTGACGTTAAAGACAACCTCACGAGATTTACATGCATATTTGTCCTCCTTAGCTTCAGACACAAAGACGGACGCGCACGAGATGTACATGCATATTAGGTTTTCTTAGCCACTGACCTATCGATTTCTTAATTTACATTCCGGCATAATTATAAAGAAATCAACTCCAGTAACTTTCAAAGAGTTATCACACAGAAAAAAAAATAGAAATGGAAATATTTGTGAATTATTACCCGGTACTATATTATAAAATCAACAATTATTTAACAATATTTTGAAGAATATGTTTTATTACAGTAACTGTAATCATGTATAAAATATTATAAAACTTAAAACCACGCCAGATGCGTTACACTTTGATTTTTTCAGATTTCTAATGGTCCATGTGTATGCTGTAAAGACGGACATTACCAATGATATAAATAACTTACATAGGGACAAAGTATTTCTAACAAACGGCGAATTTCTAAACGTTCTTCAGCTTGATTTTGATGAAAAACCAACTGTGGATGTTAACGGTAGGACACACTATACATTTTAAAGTTAAGACCAACTATAGATAGCATCGGTAAAATCAGCCATATAACGGTAAGATCAACTGTAGATGTCAACGGTAAAATATGCCATAGAACAGTAAATTCAGCTTTAGCAGTCAACCGTCAAATCAGCTCTAGAACAGTTGGACCAACTGTTGATGTGAACGGTAAAATCAGCTGTAAATTGCAAAGGTCAAATCAGCTATAGAACAGTAAAAGCTGTAGATGTCAATGGTAAAACCAACACTGTATATACCACCTGTGAGACCTTTCTAAATATATGTTTACAAAATACATGTACTTAGTAGTTTTTAGTGCGATTACTGTCGTGTTATTTTATGTAAAGTCGATGAATCTCATTTTACTTTCAGGAAAAACTTGGAATGAATTTCCAATTCAGAAAGTAGTCCCTTTTGGAAATAGAATTATTTATCCTGGACCAGTGGTCTCTCGTGTAGCAGAGAAGAAAGATAATCTTGCTGTTCCTCTGGGAGTGTCTCTTGCACTGTTGGCTGTTATAATTCTTGCTGTCGCCATATTGATTTATTTTGCTTTGAGAAGGAAATGGTGTAGACAGAAAAAGTAAGAGGAATTTTTTTTTTCATTATAAATGTATAAATCATGATACAGATAAATCAGTACAAACACAATGTCGAATGAGTTTCATGTACCAGTATTTTTAACATAATCGCAAAATGCCAATATCAGAATTATCTTTCCCATGTATTCTTGTTTTCTGTCCTCGGTACGGATATTTCTCCCTTCATTACTATATTTATGTTCCCCAAATCCCCAAAGCTCATCCAATGAAGTTGAAACCTTCTAAGGGTTTATAAGCATGTTATGTAGATGTGCGGAAGCAGTTCATTTTGCGCGCACATGCATGCACGTGCGGGCGCATGTAGTGAGTGAAATGACTGATACTTCATATATCCGTTACGTTTTTATTATTTCTTTATTCATATGCATTGAAACTCGTAACGGAAGGATATATTAGTACTATAAACAAGATTACATGGTCAAAATAACATAAACGCACGCGCATGCACATGTCCTTCGCTCTGATTGGCTCAAACAAAAGTCTCAATATATTTCTCAATAAATACTTTGAAATTTAAAGCATAGTTACACATTAGGATGTTCTACAAGATATACAAGAATCATCATATAAACACGCATATGCACGTATGCTGCAATCTGATTAGCTTAAGCTTTAAATACTTATAATTTTCTTGGTTTTCAACATATTTTTGCATTTCAACGTACACGTACATGTTGTAAAGATTGGACCTTTTTTTATTCCATAAAAATTTCAAGGAGAGTTAAGGTATCGATATATAGACTCTTCTGAAATGTTCTTAAGTTATGAAGAAGATTAATACGTTTGAGTCCTTTCAGAAAAGAATTAGAATATGAACCCATCCCTTCATCCAAATGTTAAAACTTGGGAATAATTTGGTTTCATGAGATTATAACTAAATACTAAATAGTCGGGATCAGAGGTTGGATCTATGAAAATTATTTAAAGAAGTTGAAACTTCTGTAATCATGAAGGGCCTTAGTGAAATTTAATGTGGTTTTAACTAAAATTGTGCGGGTAAAGTAAGAAGAAACTTACAAGGCAAAAAGGGTCTAAGTAATTTTGATCTTTCTTTATACTTTTAATTATAGACAAAATTTTTATTCCTACTAACTTAATTCACTTGATCTAACAGAAAGAAGGATGAACAAAAGAAAGCGAGAGCTGTTGTAACAGAGCCAAAGGGGAAAGACAGAGACATACCTCTATTTGAAAAGAGGGAGCAGACTACAGTATCAAATTCAGCAGTTTTGGCGGTAATTACATCTCAAATGGAATCCAGCAAGGAAAGAAAGACAGATTCTACTCTAGGCCGCGAGCATTCTCAAACTGTCGCATCAACACTTTCCGAAGCAGCAAAAGAAGTTCCTGAAAGCAGTGGTGATGCTTGCATATATATATTTATCTGGTTCAAAACTTAAACGCAAAACAAGATTCATATTTAAAATAAATGATGATGAACATTTTTTTTTCTCTCAATTTAATTTTAGATTCTTTGTCATCTGATATACCTACCAAAGAGATTCGGGGACCTTATTTCAAATTTCCGATTTCGGAGCGCCCGGTTTTCCAGACGACTAATATCACAAAATTCTCACCTTCTCTTTCACGAAGCTTAAATCAGAGCGCAACTGTTAGTCCAGCTCCAACTATACGTTCAACAAATAGAACGCCAGACAGAATGCCAGTTCGACGTGGGATAGATATTGGTATTTACAATTTTTTACGAAATATATCATTTTCTTACTAAATCAATATATTATATATATACATGCATAAACTTAAGATTTTTTATTTTGTGCAGTAACAGGATGGGAGTATGAAGAGGATCCAAAAACTAAAGTCAGGAACTGGATACGTACACCGAGTGCAGATATTAAATCCGCTTTTCTTTGATATTGAAAGCATTGCTTAAACTCGAGAATATACACCATACAGAAAATTAAGTAACTTGAAATTAATAACCTATGATAATCATTAATTATTTTTTCCAAAAAAAAAATGCATTGCAACATAGTTCCGAAAAATTGAATATTTGTTCATCTTATTGATGGAATTGTAATTTTGATGGCTCAATTCAATCATTTGACATATTCGTACTGAAATAATGATGTTTTACTCTAAATATGTACAGATGTATAAAAAAAATGCTTTATAAAAATAATATGATAGATAAAAACTGATTGGCACGTGTTTCAATCTAATGTTTTGTTTTAAAATTGCTTTTAAAAGCACTAATATTACTCTCGACCCTTCGTTTTTAAGGAGTAAATAGAAGTTTAAGTGAGAGAATATTTTGTTGTTCGCCTAGGAGGTCAAAGTGGCTACATGTTATATTTTTTTACTTTCCTTTTCTACACTTACATTCAATAAAAATAAAGGTAAAGAAATCTGCACAGGACTTCTTTGAAGATAATTCAACTAAAGTCTTTTTAAAAAAAAACGCATAGTAAGAAAAAAGCCTGAAAAATGAAAGTTAATTTTATCATACTTTCTTTAGAAAGATATCATTCATTCGAGTAAAATGCATTATTTAAATGCAATTGTGAACTGTTCAGCTATTTTACAAATCTCTAAAACAAAAAAACCCGACTCTGCGAAATGCTCAAGAAATTATGATGTCAGTTTTCATTTGTTGGTTTCTGATGCAAGGCCTTCAGGAACAAAGGGGATATCAAAGTCAGGGGTTCTCGATATTCTGTGACACTTACTCGAATGACAATTCTTGTTCTGGTTTTATCTGAAAAAAATGACGCTATCTAAAAAGAGGATTATTCATGTCATTGTTCTAACCCCATGACGCCCCAAATATCGACTCCAAAAATCTCAAATCTACACAGTATGACAACAGCAACATCGCTGAACATTTTGGTTTAACTCTAGTCAAGAATGTTTGTCGGAAAGCCTGTTATATGTTTAAGAGTGTATAGGCTTGGTAACGAACTTTAAACAGAAAATTGCCCGCAGGCCGTTGAAAGATGGGTGAAAGTCAGTGTAATGATATGGATAACGGTATTTCATAAATGTAAGACTGATTTGGTTCATATGCAAAGGACTTTGAAAGAAAAAGATGTTCTACCTGCACATGCTTTTTCAAGTTTGCAGCATCCTGGAGCCGTATTTTAATCTGACAATACACAACCACACGCAACAGCAACCTGTTTCTTCAGAATGCGATTATCATACAAGCCGTATGTGGCCGTGTATTGTCAGATTGAAACACGGCTCCAGGATGCTTTAGAGTCATGTTAATGTATAGGTGGGTTAGAAGTTATATCAGCTGCAATTGTGTGTGTCTTAGCAAAGGCAAAGAACTGTTTTACAAAGAACGGATACAAAGAAACCCCCACAACCCATTTCGGAACTACCACAGTCTTTCAGCCAAGGGCATTTTGTAATCTTGTAAAAAATTAAGTGTAAATTATATTTTAAGCTGGTGAAATTAAATCAAAATTAAGTTATTAGAACAACTTTTTAAAAAAAATACATTTTGTTGCCTCGCTACATAATTTTGCATTATAACAATTTGACGCTTATTTGTTTCCACTAGGAGCCATTTTAGGCTATCATTTGTGTCTGTGCGGACATACTAGCTAGAGACCATTAATGATCTTTAACTGTCTATGTTTTTAAAACTCTTGAGTAATTATGCAATTTAGATTGCATGCCTATTGTTAACTATATTTCTATATTATCAATACATCATTTTTCTAAATAATCTTCATGTTCAATACGTCACTAAAATTCTACTAATGCATTTCTTTTCGGAAGAGTATATTTCATTTCATTTTTTGTGTGTATGTGAAAATTAAAGATACACGCACGCTAACTCTCGATTCCCGCCTACATTTTGGAACCAATTAATACAATATGAATAGCAATTTGGTCATAAAATCTTTGTTTGATACAAAGAACAGTTCAATGGTAATTGATAAATCGTCCTAATACCAGCGCTAAACAGTAAATTTTCCATGAATCCAGCTCTTGAAAAAAAAGGGGGGTAGACGATATTTTCCATTGAAATTGGAGTTTCAAGCATCACCGTATTTTGAAAAAGTCTTGGATATAATCAAATGTTCCTTATATCTTTTTTTATTTTAGGCAAATAAATAAAACATAAATATTTCAATAAAATATAATGTTTCAGTTGTATATCGCTTTGAAATTGGTGGAAAATAAGCATTTTTATCGTTTTTTGTCAATAAACATATGTCCCCCCCCCCCGTGTCACACAAAAAGCTTTGGTATGAATTTGTGAAATACCATTCCATATTACCTGTAAAAAGGAATTTTTGTGACACGGGGGGGGGGGGGGGGGAGATGTTTTAAAAATATTTTCCGTTTTCCATTGATTTCTATAGTGAAAAACACAAGTTTTACCAAAATTTACAGTTATCTCTCTTTGTTTTCCCAAATAAGTAATGTTTTATGAAAATCCATATAATTATCTATAAAAAATATAAAAAAATTAATCGAATATGTTAACTTTTGAAAATTGACTTGGAGGTAGGCGGGAGAACAATACTATCGTTCGCAGTTCTTTGTGCTAGTAAAAGTAATCCACGAATTTTTATAAATTTTAAAGAAGGCATTTTAGACTATAACCTTTTGTAATCAAACGGCTCTGTAATAAACGGAAAGATGTGGTTAGTTTAAGGGAAAATGTTTAGGTTTAACAAAAGAAGTGTTTGAATAAGCATAGAAGCAAGGTTCATAAAATAAATGATAGCCGGTATATTGAGTTGCTTATGGGTCATGTGCTGGGCCTGACACGGTATTTTGTCACTGTTAGTAAGTTGTTTTATGAAGTCAAGGAATCAAGTATATATAGTGTAGATCAAACTCACCCTGGTTGCCTGGAATGTTAAAAGTAAAAAATGACATGTGCATTTGAAGGATTTCTCTCTGAGTAAGGGAACTGTGATCATACTGCAAACGAACTTTTATCTATGTCATATTTCATTTGCGATCCTTCAGAGAGTAATCAGCGACGATTAATTTTCGCAAATGAGGGACATTTCCCATCGATATAATGCCAAATAATTGATTTACGACGATAATATTTGCTAATTAAGATAGGTCGCATAATCTGAAGATATTTCTCACACGTGAATAAAAGTGGGTTTACAGTATTTGGGATTTCCAGGAGTGTATAGTTCCAAATTCTTCTAAAAAGTTATCACACTTGCATTTTTTCTTTCACAGCTTTGGTGTTTTTTGAAGACTGCAAAATGTCAAAGCTAGAGGTTTCAAAACATTAAAGGGGACAATATTAGTTGGTATTTAAAATTCCTCGGAAAATATTTTTAAAACCATTTTAAAACACATTTTTTCCTGCATTTATTTTTAGAACAAATGTACAGAACCTTGCATTAGCCGCGTTGGTGGGTATGGATAATGTATAATTTATAGGAAGGAATTTCTCCGAGAAATTCAGTTTCTTATATTAGCTGGCTCATGTCATACCGCTTCTAGGCATTCCTTTTAATTTACACTTAGTCATCTGTAGTCATCGTTCTTAATATAATCGTTAATTTAAAATAAGCAGCTCAAAAAGTAATATATACTAATACCGGTATTCAACAGGTGCGTTTGTAGTGAGGCGTACGTTTGTACGCACAATCGTCCAAATCATGTTTGAAAATAATAGAAAGAGAGACAGACATAATTTCAATGTATGCCTGTATGCTCTTAAAGCTTACACACCATTTTGCAACTAATATATATATAAAAATAAAACAGATAGTTAGAAACCACTCATAAATAACAATAAAAAAATAAATGAAAATTTATATTATCAATTTTAGGGGAAAATAACACTTTACCAGAATTTGGCTTACTATTGAATATTGCTGTGTTTTGTCTAAATGCATTACGTTCTACCTTTCGTACTGAATATTTTACCACAGGCCTTCGAATTATGTCTCCTCAAAAGTCTATAAAAAATTTAGTGGGTTCAACTAATTAGAGTACGAGTTTTTTTTACCGTATTGGAGATACAGGGCGGGGCTAAAGGATAGATGATACAAATATCATTTTTTTTCTTTCTTTGGAACAGACTTAATATACAAGCTTAGAAAAGTAGATAATGCTTCGAATTTTTCTCCTCAGTCTTGGAAAATGACTTAGATGTGGAAATTTTAGGTAATACCTCAATGAAATAACAAATACGAACAAAGCATACTTGGTAAAGGTTTACATATGAAAACAAATTTCAGAGTAAGTAAGCTAAGTGCTACAAATGTAATATAAACTTTTAAAAAAATATATACCAAGCCAAGTATATTTTATGAGGTAACTCAAAACGGTGAAAAACCAGATATTATAAGGCTTGCATGGCCTTCAACCCGACCTTAGATATATCGATGAAGTTTTGTCAATGAAAATGGGTATTTACATTCAATACGATGTCGATACGATAAATCCTGGTGAGCTTGAATTAATAGATACCACCGAGTCTAACATATGTGTTTCATCTTAAGATATTTTACCTGAAAAAAGTCTGTAAACTAACAACTAATAAGCTCTATGATAAACGTGATAACTTAAACTTTTCAATCGTCATTTTCCCCTTCTTATGCAACACTTTTCAATCGTCATTTTCCCCTTCTTATGCAACATTTACCTATTTCACCTGTATACGGAGTTTGTATCTCTCGATTGATTCAGCATGTTCTACGTATGAACAATTTCTGAAAAAAGGAATTTTTTGACGAACAAGTCATCTATATAGTTAAAACTAATTATTTCGTAAGTTCTATGGTTGATACAATGAACTTGTCAGCAAATACTATGTATTATAATGTGAATTGTTTAATGAACTTTTGAACTTGAAACTGTTCCTTATCTCCATACATTTCATATTGTTAAAGGATAGTCAAAATGTTCATTTATCATATGTTTTGCTACATTCCCTGGGTACAAAATTATCTGGTATAACATGTAAAATGGTTCCCCTACAACCGCTTCGTGAATAAAGACCTTTTCTTGAACTCTGCAAAAAGGATTCTTAATTATAGTATTGATAGACGTCACTTTTTCATATAAAACAACATTCCAGATATCAAAAGTATGTTTGTACTCTAACAAATACTAAAAACTTGTCTAAAATAATAATTAGAACACTGGAAGGTATTGGAATATTTTCTTGTCATTTTAATAGTTCCGAATACCAATTATAAACACTATTACATGTATATATTAATTATTTGTTGTTTTCTTGATTGTAAAGGTGACTTCTTATATCCTCCCTTGAAAAACAGGGGGAGGTGTACTGTAAACCAACTTTTATTCGCGACGACTTTATTTCGCGATTTAACATTCGTAAACTAGTTTGCGACGATTAATTTTCGCGAACAAGCCTTTTCTGATCTGCTGTCAATACAACAGAGACGTTGACAACCGGTTCGCGGCGAGAAATGTTCGCGATGACGAGGCTCTCGCGAACTTCGCGAAAATTTCTCGCACGCGAATAAATGTTGGTTTACAGTATATAGTGATAGGGTGTTTGTCCATCCATCCGCCTGTACGTCCGTTTGTCTGTCTGTACGTCTGTCCGTCTGATACTCTTTGGGGTATCCATTTCTTATTCGCAACTCCCCTTCTAGCACTGAATGAAATTTATTGAGGCGTCGAAGAATTTAATTAGGCTTTCACAGAATCTTTGTTAAAAATGTCATAGTACAGTTTCTGTTTAATTTTGATCTGACAAATATTTTGGGCTCCATAAGCAAAACATGGATACTGGTATTCTTTTTAATATTGAAGGCAAACCCAATTCTCATCCACAATTCATAAACCACTGAATAAATTGTAATGATACTTTCAGAGATTCTTTATCACATAATGCTTTTGTGCACCTCCTATAATACTTTTTGAACGAGGGGTATCAATAAAGTGAGTACATCTAGTTTCACTTTATTTGATGGTGAAAAAAAATTTACTGGTACGTATAACCATTTTTTAAAACTTTTCTCAGGCATGCCAATGGATAATATCTTTTAATTAAGGATCGAATGGAATAGGGACTGCTAAGGTATTCAGATCTCGTCGACTTATTCGTAACTGGTAATATGGGTGCCTGCGTTAACTTGCTCAATATTTTTGGGGGGGAGGGGACTGAACTTTCATGAAACGAATATTACTGCCACAGTCATTGAACAACCTTGAATTGACAAAAACTTCGATTTTGAAATAATACCTTGAATATTTATAGCACCGTCGAATCCGTTCTTATTCGGAACTGTTCAAACAACTGTAGTATAATTAAATGTTTCTTCTTCAGACCTTGTTATTCAGCTGGACATTCGAGGTTGTTTCATCCAAAGTTTTTCTGGTAAGCTGTATCTATATTTTCTATTTATAACCAAAAGTCCTACTGCATGGACACGTTATTACAGGTGACGTAAATATAGATTATAATGAGGACCTTAGATCACTAATTCTAAAAGGTCCTAAATATAGGGAACTCCGACCCTTCAACTTGCGCCACGCAAGGTCATGGGCCAGATATAAAAAGAAGACGTTGACACTTCGTCAAAATGGATAAAATAATCTTACAACCAAGCTCTTTGATAAACGTGATGACATAAACTTTTTTATCGTCAATTTCCCTTACTTATGCAGCAATAACCTTCACCGCCTGCATAGGGAGTTTGATATGCAAGAGCATGCTCTACGTATGTACAGTTTCTAAAACAATGTAAATTATTGACAAACAATCTGATGAAACAAGAATATTAGCAGTTTCGATTAAAATCTTCATTTCGTAAGTTCTTCGTTCGATCAATCTAATTAAAATCAGATGTTAGATCCGCTGACATACTCGCTAAACTAACATTATCTAAGTGTAGCGAGTGCGCAAGAGGATCTAACATCTGATTTTAATTAAATTATCGTTCGATACAACGCCTTGTCAGCAATAACAATATATCATTGAGTAAATATGCTGATTTATGTTTTGGGTCATTATTTTGTACACTGAATTGACGACGGATTTTCCTGGAGTTTTTTTCCCGATCATAACAAGGAGCACACGGCGGATGTGACCGGTTGGAAGAGGATACTCACTCCTACATGGCACCTGTTCCCTTCTTTGACGTTTTGGAGGTTCGTGTTTAACTGCTCCTACCTTGTACTGTTTAATGGACTTTTTGGGCTTGAAAACTGTTCATTATCTCCATATATTTCACGTAATTAATTACAATAATATTACGTACAGCCTACAGATTTGAATTATGAGATCTGTAGATTTTTTTGTGTGTAACAAGACTCTCATTCGAGTGCACATGACTTTATGCAACTTTTCAGGGTCGGATCCAGGAATTGAAAATAGGGGGGGTCATAAGATTTAGGCAGGGGTCTGAGGGCCGCCTTGAGGCCCCCCAGTGGGTCCAGGGAAAAACCCTGATGGGGTTATCTCAGGGGGCGAAGCCCCCGGAAACTTATGAATTCTAGAGGTTTTGTAGGGTAAAAATGAGTTCTACCGAGTAGACATTTTAAACATTTTCTCGACAAAACTAGTGTATGTTTTATGCTAACTTTGACAATTTTAGGGTGCGCCCCCCCCTCTTAAATCCGCCACTGCTTTGAAATTCCATGTAGTCATTTTTGCGACAACAAACCTTTCCCAAGACCTTTCGACATTACAGATAACGTTAATTTTGCATTAAAACCACATCGTATATACTCGCCTATAAGTCGGTATTTTGGGAGTTAAATATTGGTCAAAAAGTCTATGTCCGACTAATAGGCGAGTCATTAAGAGATAAATTTTTGGAGGGTGAAATTTAGTATTTTATTTTCATTTCCGACGATGCATAAACTAGCAAAAAATTTCCACTTTTTTAGCTAAAAGATAAAAAAATAATGTTATGCAGATCAGGATCTGCTCCCAGCACTTTCCAAAATATACACTATATAAGCAATAAATGTTCCCAAGATGACCTCTAACAAACAAGTCCATGCCCTTGCACGTTGAATGTAAGTCACGAGCTCGCTTATCGTTCTAGTAATATTCTATACATATGCCTTGTCACTGTGCAGATCCAATGCTACTTGATAAATTTAAGCATTTTCGTTATTATTAATTACATTGAATCTAGTCTTCTAGATCACTTGTGCTGCGTCATGGCAAGACTGGTGATGTCATATTTGACGAGAGACTTTCTTCTATTACTCGACAGTATTGTTTTCAAGTAATGTAATTCTACAAGATTTGATAAATAAATATTTGATGAAATAAATGAATTTAAGTTGTTCTTTACGCATCATCATGTTGTTAATTTGATTTTTGTGGTTTGTTAAATTAGATGTTTTATAACGTCACAATTAAACCAATACGATGCACCACGACTGTGAACTCAGATCTAGCTTTACATAGCTGAGAATGGGTCCTAAATTAAAAGTAAAATGACAACTTTTCAGATGGCCTTTAGGAAAATGGAACGGCAAGCATTCGATTTCTTAATCTTTTTACAATAAATATATTAATATTTTTTTATTAATTGATATTTATCGAAATCTGTAGGGTAAAAATAATTAGACTTGACCTCGTTAGATTTTGAATATAGCCCAGTAAACTAGAAAAAGAATACTTGGTAATATATAATTATCTAAAACAGTAAACAGGTTCACGACATATAAGATCAAACCAAACTTCAAAATATTTTACGTTTATTCCAAGTAGCTCAGAGACTACAAATATCTTTACAGTTGTTAGACGAAATATATACAAGATACTTACAGCATCCTAGCTCAAACGTCAATGAATTCAATAAAAAATTAATCAAGAACCGTGCAAACGGGGTTGGGTGGGGAGATCTAAGACATTAGAAATGGGATCAGGTGCCATGGAGTGGGCGTTTCCTTTTGCCGTATGTTCCACATCATAGTCGGTAAATATCAGGGCATTCTTAAATGTTTAAACTTAGTTAGGACCGATCCTACATCATTTAAAAAAACCATGCATACCCTGCTTTTTTCTAATCAAAATATATTGCAATTAAGGTTCATAAACCCTCTGCTCAATCATATAAAATGTCGCTTGAACCATCATAATTTTCCAAAAGAAATGTAAATAACAAACAATTATAGCATAAATTGCGGAGCCAAATTAGACAAAAAAGACACTTGAACATACAAATCTATAAAGGAATATTAGACATTTATATCATTAAGAGTTATCTCTCTTATCAGCGTATCAATGGACCTTAAACAAGTTTCAGTATTGCATATACACATGTAACTTCCTTATCTGAAAATCATAAAAAATCCTTGGTGCTTATATTAACAATAGCACAGATAAGTTGTTTAGGCATAATAGCACTGACTCTTATAAATCGATGCTCTGAGAAATATTTGGCAATACAGATAATAGATTAATATTTGAATTTCTGGCAAGAATGATCATGAAAATCGCTATTGTTATGTCAGAATATCTTATTTGTCGTCAAAAGTACGGTGCAAAAAATTGCATTTATTAAAACTAACAGTTGATAGGTGTAATTTGTGACCACTATTCGGGAAAATAATGTTAACATAAAAAAATATATTATTTTTTAATGCATATTTATCAGATGCATGAACCACAGCGCTTCATGACCACACGCTCTGTGATATATTCCAGGCGTGAAGCGTCGTTGTTCATGTTCTCACGAATCTTTTAGTATCAAATCCATTTAATTCTTAAGTACCGTTTTTTGTGTTTAAAGGTAGGTCCGTACTTTCAAAATTTCTGTGAAACATATGGGTACGGGTGTAACGAACAGTATTCTAGATCAAAAGTCCATAAAACAATACAGAATAGGAGCAGAGTAAACACGGGCCTCCAAAACATCAGAGGTGAGATCAGGTGCCAAGGAGAAGTGAGCATCTCCTGCCGACTGGTCACACCCGAGTGTGCGTATAGTCATCATCGAGAAATAATGGAAAAATCCGTCGTCAATTATGCGTATAAATAATGGGCTAACAATTAGTACGAAAAACGTACGTCAGCATTTGACTCAATGTTAAATTGTGTTTGCTGACAAGGTCAATGTATCGACCATAGAACTTTCGAAATATCAAACTTAATTTTTTTTATTTGAATACCTTAAAACTCATAAAGTAACTAAAACACCAATAAAACATCTTTGCAGGTTAATTTTCCTTCAATATGTCTCAGAGTACCTACCTCTTAAAATTGAACAGCGAATATTGAACATATAGAAGTCTAATATCATATTTTACATAAATATTTCTGGAAAATACTGTAATAACACCTGTTGACCAATGTATATAAAGTAATGTTATATGTGGCCATATATGTAATGTATAAGCAAATAAAGGAACTTACAATTTATTTTGCTATCCACTCAGCCACATCAAGTTTATGTTGAATCTTGTAAAATTCAAAAATATTCATTTTCCAGGAGAATATTTGAAATTGTCACAAGTAAAATCGATTTTGAATCCGTCCATGTCTATCAGAAAAAAAGTTCAAAATTTCTTTATTTTTTAAACATCTCAAAATCTAAACTGTTTATGTGCTTCTTACTCTTTAAAACTATTTAAAAGAATTATATCTAAAGTTAACAAAATCACAAACTTTATTATTGTTGACCATATAGATTTATCAAAACAGCATTTAGAAACACGTTTACCCCTATTTTTGGAATAATGAGTTTTTTTCAATCTTTCTTTGTAAAATTTTACAAAAGTAAAATTTAAAAGGTGATATATGCTTAAAATCAATAAAATTAGATCTCAATTTATAGTTAATTTAAAAAAATTAAAAAGCATTGGGTCTTTAAGGTCTTTGAGGATTTTGTGTCTATATATGTACTTGATAACACATAGTTCTTATGAACAGAGAATCTGAGTGGAAAGTGTTAAAATATCTATAAAAATGAATATCAAATTCAAATACTTACAGATAATTATAAGTTGCAGGAATTTCACAAGTTGTCGAAACAAGAATATTAGCAATCTAGTTTTCGTAAGTTCTATGGTCGATACAATGACCTTGTCAGCATAAGGATGGTCAAAATATTATTTATCATATATTTTGCTTTATTCCCGGGTACAAAATTATATGGTATGACATGAAAAATGTATGTAAAATGATTCTCCTACAACCGCTTCGTGATTAACGACCTGTAATTGAACTCTGCGACTAGGACTCTTAATTACTGTTGACAGATCTAGCTTAGAAATTGATATACTGATTAATAATAACAATACATTCCACATGCTGGGTCTCTACATTTTTTTTTCAAAAAAGAAATAAGATATAGAACTTCAAAGGGATATAAAAATGCGTATAAATTTTATCTCAGAGGAAGCAATTGATACGCTTGTGTCGTTTTTCTCTCAGGTTTTAATAATTAATTTTATAAGTATAAATAAATTTTTCAACTTCACACATTGTTATTCAGTTGGACATTCGAGGTTGTTTCATCCAAAGTATTTCTGGTAAGTTGTATATTTTTTTCTTTTTATCACCAGAGTACTGCTTGACACGTTGTTACAGGTGACGTAAATATAGTTAATACTGAGGACATTAGATCACCAATTTAAAAAGGTCCTAAATATAGGGAAATCCGATCCTTCAACTGGCGTTGGAATTTCATAAATATTATGGATTCTATAGAAGATTATGCCATACCCCCGGGGTCATAATTTGGAAAATTTAAAAAAAAAAATCTACACTACCCACGATGCTTTCGCACAAGTTTCAGCTTTTCTGGACACGTAGTTCCCGAAAAGAAGATTTTTCCTATTGTTGCCCCGCCCTACCTCCAGCAGTCATGGATTGAACAGTTTAAAATCTACACTCCCCCAGGATGCTTTTAGATAAAGTTAAGTTTTTCTGGCTCAGTATTTATTGACAGAAGATTTTTTTAAAATTTTCCTATATAGTTCTATGTTAAAACAAATTGTTGCCCCGCCCTTCCCCTAGGGGTCATGATTTGAACAATTTAGAATCTACACTACCCGAGAAACATATTAAGTTTCATCTTTTCTGGCTCAGTGGTTCTTGAGAAGAAGATTTTTTAAAGTTTTTTCCATATATTTCTATTTGAATTTCTTATTCACTTT
Source organism: Saccostrea glomerata (assembly GCA_003671525.1). Taxonomy (NCBI): domain Eukaryota; kingdom Metazoa; phylum Mollusca; class Bivalvia; order Ostreida; family Ostreidae; genus Saccostrea; species Saccostrea glomerata. The sequence goes on from PRKT01000054.1 coordinate 371,242, forward strand.
TGTGGCCCCGCCAAACCCTCGGGGGTCATAATTTGTACAATTTAGAATATAAACTTCCTCAGGATTATTCCACATAAGTTTCAGCTTTTCTGACCCAGCGGTTAATGATAAGAAGATTTTTAAAAGTTTTTCCTATATATTTTTATGTAAAATTTTGATTCCCTGTTGTGGCCCCGCCCAACCCTCGGGGGTCATGATTTGAAGAAAATGAAATTGATACTATCCTTGGATGTTTTTAATGACCCCACCCTATTTTTATCTTTTCTTGATTATTTTAAACTCCCCTTTACCCAAAGACTTTTTTGTACCAATTTTGGTTCAAGTTGGCTTAGAAGAAGTCAAAAATTTGAAAAGTTTACAGACGGATAGACAGCTAGACGGACAGACTACGGACAAAATGTGATCAGAAAAGCTCACTTGAGACTTCGGCTCAGGTGAGCTAAAAAGAAGATGTTGACACTTTGTCAGACTGGATTAAATAATCTAATAACCAAGTTATTTAATAAATATGATGACATGAACTTTTTAATCACCAATTCCCCTTACTTATGGTGCAATAAACCTTCACCACCTGCATACAGAGTTAATATCTTTCAGTTGATTTGATACATAATAGCAAATTCTGCGTACATGTATGTTCAATTTTTTAAAAGGGTTAAATGATTGACAAACAAGTTGATGAAACAAGAATATTAGCAAACTCGTCATCATTTCGTAAGTTCTATGATTAATACAATGACCTTGTCAGCAACTACAATTTATCATTAAGTTAAGACCGCGGAACATTAACTGGCAAGATTAAAAATATGTAGCCCACGTCATTTCTATCTGTTACAATCAAAACATTCAATGATAGACAATGACTTTACAATAACTTTCATGTATTTGTCTGAAAAAGGAAATATTTAGAGCAGATATAAAAAAAAAATAAGGGATAAAAAATATAATTTTGCGCTTTTTCAAGAAATTCCAAATAGGTCCTATAGTAAAATTTAACAACTTTGTAGATGGCCTGTAGGAAATCGGGACGGTGGGAATTCGATTTCTTAATCTTTTAACAGTGAATAGAATATTTTTGATTAAAGTAAAGTATCAAAATCTCTAGGGTAGTTAAAAATTAAACTCAAACTGATACTCGACTTATGAAATCAAACCAAACTTAAAATATTTTACGTTTATCCCAAGCAGTTCAAATATTTTTTACAGTTGTTAGAAGAAATATATACAAGTGACTAACAGTATTCAAGCTCAGACGTCAATTAATTCAATGTTAAATACCCAGAGCAGAGCAAATAGGGCTGGGTGAGGGGGATCTAAAACATTAGAAAAGGGATCAGGTACCATGGGGTGAGCTTTTCCTTTTGCTGTATGCAACTGAAGTTGTTTTTTTTTGTATGAGTTTTAAGTTAAAAATTACAAATTATATCTATCATATTTGCGAGAAATTGCATCTGATACTCATACTCAATTCTTGAATTTGTACATATGTGCTATTCTATCTATTTCACAGATCATTTAGATTGGTATCATTAAATAACAAGATCCTTTGGAAGAATGATGAACAATCAGACAGATTCACAGACAACACGGAGAATCTTTTCAACTTCACTTTGTCTCTTAATAGGAATTCCTTGTATAGTGTTCAACGCGTTTGTCTTCATTATCCTTATAAAAATAAAACCTTAAGAAGAAATACGTACCAGTTCCTGGTATTAATGTTGTCCTTGTGCGATTTTCTTGTTGGTCTTGGATACATTTCATATGTCATCCAAATTAACGTTTCGCGAGATGGCAGATTTTCCTTGGCCATGTGTATAATTAAAACAGTTTTTGTTATAAATGGCACCTCATTATCTCTACTTCAGACATTTCTCATTTCTTTACAAAGATACTTGGTTATATGCCATACTTCTTGGAGTGATCGATTGTTTCGAAACTCTAGAAAATATATTGTTTGCTTTTTTAGTTGGTTACTGATAATGATATTCACGTTGGGTTTGATCTCTCCCGTAGAGTATCCATTGCGAAATTGTGAAACTCAAGACATCTACGGCGGGCATTTTTTAATATTTCTAAATTTTAGTAGGATACATGTAACCTTACTTGTTTGGACAGTTGGATTGTATTGTTTAACTTTACATTATATTATCAAAACAAATAGAACAGTTGTAGCTAAACCGTTAAGAAATCAGTACCGGAAGTCTTGTGAAGAATGTTCGACTAGCCGAGAAGACAAAAACACGCTCTCAATGAATCGTAGCAAAAATGAGGAAGAAATTAAGGATGAAAAAAATAAACAAGTTTCATCTAAACCAAGCAAATATTCACCTGAAGATAGACTGCAGCAACCTCATAGCTCAAAGAGCAAAGTCGCTCCTCAGCCTGAGGCGCCCTCCACAGGTTATCAAAAGCTGGCAGGATTGAAGAGGAAGAAACTCCTGAGTACTGTTGTATTATTAGGTATCCTTATGTGTTGCTTAATTATATTATCTGGCCCATTAATTATCTCCTTTATTATTTTGGATCAAGTATCCTATCTTTATCTTTTCATCGCAGGCTGTTTATGTGGAATTAATTCTATAATAAATCCTGTTATATATTGCTTGAAAATTGAAAGTGTGCTTTACGTTGTGAAAGACGTTCTTTGTCTTTGAAATAAAAAAAGTTGTCTATCCTTTGATTTGAATAAAAAAATAAATTTTAAACAATATTTCTTTGCATTATATTTTGTTGAGGTGAGTCATTTTTTACGATATATAAATGAATATGATAAAAGACGATGAATTTGATTTAGTAGCAGCATCGATATACAATTACAAATGTATATTGTTTACAACGAAATATATGGAGATAGCAGACAGTATTCAAACTCAAAATGTAATTATTTAATAAATTCTTATATAACGTATAAACTATAAAAGGTCTCTAATAAGACGTTAGAAAGACAATTCTGATTTGAAAGGATATTCACTGTAATGTTTATACTCTAAATTAAATCTGTCAATCTATAATTAACAATTATCATGCCAGCATCAGAATGTTTATTTTCAATCAAGCACGTACTGCTCTCTGACATTATCAGTTCTCACGGTAAAGTTCCTCTCCCTAAAGTCATCTGTTGTCAATCATTATCATATGCATGGGAATATGTTCAATCTGATGGTCACTTATTAAATAGTTAGTAAACGAGACAGACGTGTTCTTTTACCTCACTCTCACAACATTACAATGGCGACGAGGATTCTGTAAATAATCTTCTGGATATATACTAGTTCTACTGTGTAGTACACTTGTAGCAAAAGTTTATCCAAAATGTCGGCAATACCAAACTTTCCACCATTTTCTGTGCATGAGAATGTAACGGACATACGCTGGAAGAAATGGAAGTTGAGACTGGACAATCTCATTCTTGCGATGGGTGTAACGAACTACAAAGCCCGACAGGGAGCTCTACTACTCCACTATGCTGGAGAGGAGGTAAATGAGATTTTTGAGACTTTACCCAACACAGGTGATGATTACTACACGGCGGTAGCAAGGTTGACTGAATACTTCGCCCCAAAGAAGAACACTGAATTTGAAGTGTACAAATTCAGGCAAGCCAAGCAAGAACCCGGAGAAAAAATTGACACGTTCCACACCAAGCTTAGACAATTGTCGTTAACTGATTCTGATTCAGAATCTTGCGAATATCTCTTTGGTTTGGATAAAATTAATCCAATTACCAAAAGACAACCGCGTATTAAAGTTGAAATCAACGGGATACCCGTATATGTTCTAGTCGACACAGGCTCAAGCATCAACGTCGTAGACGAATGCACATTCAAGAAACTTGAAAACAAAGTGAAATTGCGAAAGGCTGATACCCGTGTATTCGCGTATGGTTCTAAAACTACCCTTGATATCATGGGAAAATTCCAAGCAACAATCGAAAACAAAAACAAAATTGAGATTGCGGACGTCTATGTTGTCAAAGTGAACTCTGGTTGTTTACTGGGATATGATACCTGTGTTCAACTGCAAATTGTGCAGAAAATAGCATCTCTTAGTGATGACAAAATTGAAATTTTGTGTCAAAAGTACCCGAAAGTGTTCAATGGAATCGGAAAACTTAAACACAAGCAAGTAAAACTCCACGTCAATGAATCTGTGAAACCTGTTTCACAACCACACAGAAGAATTCCATTCCATGTCCGGAAACAAGTTGAAAAAGAACTCGAGAAATAAGAGAAACTCGACATCATTGAAAAGGTTAATGGTCCCACACCATGGGTCTCTCCGATCGCCGTAGCTCCTAAACCTAAAAACCTGGAGAAACTAGAACTGTCCAAACGGGACAAAATACCCCCGCTGGGTTTTTCAGAAGTAGGTTTTCCATAATAAAGATATGTATCACACATGAATTATGAAATTTTTCTTCCAGTGACCTTGAAGTTCCCCGAATGACCTTGGGTCAAGGTCATGAAACACCCTAAGGTCAAGGGCAATCTTTGTGTGAAATGAGAACCTACGAAGTTTATCCATAAGGAAGATATGCACTGGACACAAATTATGAAAATTTTCTTCCAGTGACCTTGAACTTCCCCAAATGACTTTGGGTCAAGGTATGACACACCATTAGGTCATGGGCAATCTTTGTGTGAAATGAGAAGCTACCAAGTTTACCCATAAGAAAGATATGGACCGGACATGAATTATGAACTTTTTCTTCTATTGACCTTGAACTTCCCCAAATGAACTTGGGTCAAGGTCATGACACACCTTTGGGTCATGGGCCATCTTTGCATGAAATAAGAACCTAACAAGTTTATCAATAAAAAAAGATTTGGACCGGACACGAATAATGAAATTTTTCTTCCAGTGACCCTGAACTTCCCCAAATGACCTTGGGTCAAGGTCATGACACACCCTTGGGTCATTGGCAATCTTTGAGTGAAAAGAGAACCTACCAAGTTTATCCATAAGAAAGATATGGACTGGACACGAATTATGAACTTTTTCTTCCAGTGACCTTGAACTTCCCCAAATGACCTTGGGTCAAGGTCATGTCACACCCTTAGGTCATGGGCAATCTTTGTGTGGAGAAGTAGATTCTAGTGTCCCTCCGTAAGAAAGATATGGACCGAACACGTTTGCACAGACAGACGGACAGACGGACGGACGCTGGACGCATTACTATCGCATAAGCTCTTCTGGTCTCTGACCAGTAGAGCTAATAATTAAAATTGCAAAACTCTGTATGTAAGTGTTAAGTAATAAGGCATCCATGAGATCTGATGTTGTCTTATTTTGATATGAAAAAAAAAATTCTTAATAGCATGTTTGAGTAACTGGTGTAACTGCTATAGGTCAAATCAAAAAATTATTTATTATGAATTTCAGTCCTCATTTTGATACCACATATGTATACTTCTTAAATGTAGTAATGGACCCAAATCAATTCATTTTTTTTCAATGAATTAGTAGCTTAATCATTTATATTTAATCAATAATTATATGCAAAGTTCTTAATGTTCTGTTCATATAAAAAAAAAGCTATATTTAATGCACTTGAATTTTAAAAAGTATGGAAACTTTTTCTAGGAACATAATGAGAGCTAGTCTATCAATACTTTATAAAATTGCATCATTTCAGAAACTTGGTTGATTTTCTCTAAAATTAACAGATTAAGGTCAGGACAAAAGCTTTCTGCGAACTTGCTGCTTGTACACAGGAATGTGCCAAAATCGTAAGGAAATTGTTTGCTGCAAGTTAGTTGCAATGTTTGCCGCAAGCTTGCAGCAAGGTTTCCATATTTGGAAAATTCAGTGTTTGCTGCAGCTTGCAGGAAGGCAGTATTTTCGATAAGGGAAAAGAAATAATTTAGTTTCATTATTTTATGAATAGCCCTCGTATTTCTAAATATTCAAACTTTGAAGTAAAAAAAATCTTTCTCTAATTTAAACAAAGATACTCGATCTTTCTTTTTTGGGGGGAAGAAACAATTGTCCCATTTGTCTTTAAATAGATATATCGACGACGTATTGTCAATTAACAATTGTTATTACCATTCTCATGTCGAAATGATTTATGCCGGTAAGTTTGGGTTAAAAGACACCAAAGAGTCTGACACATTTGTTTCATAAAAAGATGTTTAGCTAGGTTTCTTCTCATATTTCCTGTATTTAAAAATAAACGGAATACACAGAATCAAGAAAATAATATCACTAAGTGATAGTATAAGTGAGATTAAATTTGACCGTTTTATATTAGAGGCAAGGTCAGGTCAAGGTCATTACTTTTTCGCTGGACATTAAAAATAATGTTGCTGATCATGCGATCCCTACTTGTATTTCAAAAGATTGAATGTTTTTTTTTCTTTTAGCATCAAAAGACACTGCCATATAGTGACTGCAAGATAATATTACCAGATTAACATAAATAATTTAACAAAAATGGATATTGGCTAATCCGAATTTTCTCTACTTTCCTTATACTAGTATTTTTAGGATATATTAGTTACTTTTACATGCTTCCTATACTTATTTTTTTTCTTATTCTCACAAATACATACAAAAACATAAACATACAAAATGATACAAATACAAAGGGTTTGATCGTTTACTAAGAGAAAAAAAAATACTTTTTACAGATTTTTGACTCAAATATGTACTTAGATTGGAAGCTTTTTAAAACTAATTTAGTTCTAATTTGTTTGAAAAATCATACTTATCTCATATATATTTTGATACTTGAGTCCCTTATTATTAATTTTAATTACATTTGAAAATTTCTTCAAGTCTTTAATTGGGTAAAAATTATAACTACATTGTAAATTCATTGTTCAATAATAATTTTGAGAGGCAGAAAAGAAGATATTTTCATATCCCACCATTACCCCAAAAACATAGTCCCTGCTAGTTTTCAAGAGCAGTTTACCATTTCTATTCAAAGTTGTACAATTGTGTTGAGGAAAGAAAAATATGGTCTTTTAAATCTTTTACACCTAAATATATGACATGTAAGCAAATATACTTTGAATATTTCATCCAGCCAGAAACCAGAGAAGAATCCTGTCTTAATGGTAATCTAACAACCAAACTCTAGTGAAATAAATTTAAAAGGTAACAAGCTCAGGGAACTAAATAACAGTGTCACAATTAAAAACTGTTCATAGACAGACAAATGGGGGTACATTGTACAAACATATTAGAAAATTAATTTTGTATTTCTATACAGAGCCTGAAAGTGTAAAATTAAAACAATTTTAAAGTCAGCAACTTTGAACAAAAGTGCTATGAACATGATGAACAGACATAAAACTAATAACATAATTAAAGTAAAGTGCCCCCCTTTCAAAGGAAGGTTCAATTTAGCAGTGCCTAGAAATAAAAAAAAACCAAATAAACATCAAATATCTACTACAATAGGAAGACTATTAATCATATTTTAATAATTGACAAGATAGGATAAGATCCTCCCCCCCCCCCTGTTTGATGTTTCTTGTAAAATGATGCAACAGTTTATAAATTGAAAACCACCGATCACTCATGCCACAAAATTGTACTGGTTTTAAGTTATGGTATACACATAGGCCACAGGAAGGTCAGAAAGTAGGTCAATTTCCAAATTTTTCATGTCAATTTATGGCACATTTTCTTTCAGTAAACATACAGCACAAGCTTGCCTATCTACCAAATTGATATATTTCATATACATGTACTAGTATCAGATATATCTTGTGTGTATAAATCTCAGATAGGCAAGCTTGTGCTCTATGTTTTCCGAAGTGAAAAGTATCTCAAATTTGACAAAATTGCCAGAATTGAGAAAAATCAGGAAAACGTCCTATTTTTGCAACCTCTTGTGACCTCTATCTATGCTTTAAATTTTATGTCTGGTTTTAAAACAAACATCAATTTAAGTTCTTAACTACAAACGGTCACAGTTTTAACTCTGATCTGATTTTTACATCAAATAAAGGGCCAGATTCAGCAGTTACCATACCTAATGTCCAAATAAGATTTGAAGCATAATAATTAGTTTGCAATATTTTCATGATTTCAACAGCAAAAAAAAAAAGACATATAGCATGACACTGTATGTAAATACTGGTTTTTGTGGGTATTCACATTTTAAGATTGAGAGAACATATATGGTTATGAGTTGGAATAGAAATAGCGCCAGCTAAGGTGATTCCAAAAGAGTCTGCTATTGTGGCTGCTGAGAGGCTGAACTCCTTGTATTCTGCTTCAATCTGAAAAATCAATTTAATTTTTTCAAGAATGAAATCTAAAACAACCATGACTATGATGTATTGAGAAGATTTTTCAAGATTTTTTTCCTAAATTTAATTTCATAGGTCTCAGTGACTTTGTTATTACTGCCAGTATAACTGTTTATTCCTATTTAAAACTTTGATTATCTATTGTGGCACCAACCTATCCCCAGAGGTCTTGTTTTGAACAAACTTAAATCTACACTACAAGTGAGGATGCTTCAACATAAATATCATCAATCATGGCTTTGCTGTTCTTCAGATTGATTGATTGTACATTGTTTAACATCCCTCTCAAGAATTTTTCACTCATATGGGGACACCCTGCCTTGCCAGAGGAGAGCTTGAAATTTTGCTCTATACTTGGCACTCAGGGCCATTGAGCAGGGAGGGATCTTTTAAGTGCCAGCACCTACTACAACACTGGACCTCTGTTTATACGGTCTCATCCAAAGGACCAGTCTCTACGTCCCACAGGGACTCTAAAGCAGACGCTCTAATCGCTGCCCCTCCTGGGCAACACCGATCTTATGTAGAAGATTTTTAAAAAATTTTCCATTATATTCCTTTGTGAAACTTTGATCAGCCATAGTGGCTCCGCCCTACCCCTTGGGGTCATGATTCGAACAAATTTGAATCTGCACTACCAGAGGATAATTCTACATGAGTTTAATCTTTCCTGGTCCAGATATTCTAGAGAAGATTTTTAAAAGATGCCATTATCTTTTGCTAATTCATGATTATCTCCCCTTAGAAGAGGGCATGGACTTTCATTTGAACAAACTTGAATCCCCTTCACCCAAGTATACTTTGTGGCAAGTTTGGTTGAAATATTGGCCCAGTAGTTCTTGAGAGAGATGAAAATATGAAAAGTTTAAAACGACAACGACCACAGGCAACAGAAAAATTTTGATCAGAAAAACTTACTTGAGCTTTTGGTTCAGCTGAGCTAAAAATCCAGTTAAAGCTTTTCAAACAAAAAAATTTAAAAATCTGTTTTTTTTTTTATACATACATCTTCTGAAATTTTGTAGAAAGTGTTGACAAATGCAGCTCCTCCAAGTAGTCCCTCAAATAGAACAATCACAAAAACGATCCAAATATTAGGAATGAATCTTAGAAAGACTTGTGTTGTGAGTATTGCTACATTGGCAACCTAGAAGATAAAAATAATACTGTGCTAATTGCTATTCTAGGTTAATGATCCTGAAGTTTAAAAAAAAACATCACCTGTCACATTTTGAAAATATATTATTGAATTCAAACTGGTTAGACTTAGACCTAACTTGTATTCATAACATAATAAATAATGCCACTCTTTCTCGCTCTCTAGATCTGTGTATACCTGTAAAACAGGTAATATCCAAAGCTTGTTGATTTTGAACACATTGACTGATGACCTTGAGATAAATACTCCTAACTGGTAGTCCACCTGATACCTGTAGAAGAGAAATTTATTTACAGTCAGGATATTTCTTTTCTTACACATTTCTTTGGTTGGATGTAAAAGTTCGATATGGTGTAGATATTTATGACTTTGGCTGTTAAGCTGCTTGGTTTGTATGAAGTATAGGAACATTGCACAGACAGCTTAATTGTCATACTTAGTACATACCATCTGTATTGTTCCTTCTCTGACAGCCAGATGTCATTAAAATACAGCAATTCATACTGAAAAAAAGGAATAAAATCCATCATAATGCACATGGATGAACTCAAAGTTAAATTTATCTCTATTTCTGTACTACATCTATACATTGTATACTAATCCCTAATATAACTGATGTACTCGAATGACTTAAACTTCTTTAAAGATATCATCAGAATCACATGTAAAACGTTGAAATCATAGTTTTTTTTATGAATAAGCATTATATATATGAACTTTCTGCTTTATTCACTCAGATTATATAAATGTACTGTGTACTTAAAACACGCTTATAGTGAACATGCTACAATGAACTGACGCTTATAGCGAAGTGATTTTCATTCCCTATGACTTTAAAATATACTGAAAACATCATTTGTAGGAATTATACTTGGCACAAAGTTAAATCTTCCATCCCTGGCACTAAGCCCCCCCCCCCCTTTCTTATTTTGCAAAGATAAATACACAAAATACCAGCATAGGCATTGAAAATATGAGCTTAGCTTTTTTTTGAG
>PRKT01000054.1:418798-456771 GCA_003671525.1 Saccostrea glomerata
GGGGGGGGGGGGGGGGGGGGGCTTTGGTATTCCTTTTAAAAGTCCCATATGTTTAATGGGATTCAGATCCAGGGATTTGGCAGGCCAGTGCATGAAAGAGATGTTTTGGTCAACATTTAGATCCTCCTTGGGCGTCTCACACGTAAGTGTACCTCTCTATGGATGATTAAGACTGTTTGAGATGATACAGGACTGCTATGAGCAAAGGTATAATACACATTACAAATCAAGCGGCCCTCATATGTCTTAACTGGCAGCCCTCCACTGTCAAGTGGTGGCGTCTCAATATGTATGAGACATTCTCGAAGAAAACAAATAAACACTGTTAAACTGACTTAGATTTCAGTTTTCTCAACACTTAGTATAATATTTGTTTCAATAGATTAAGCAATAGTCTCGTTGAAAGTCATAATTTCATAAGTTTTTTGGTCTATACTATGACCTAGTCAGCAAACGCAATTAATCATTGAGTCAATTTGTGCTGACTGACGACATGTGACGATTTTTATGTTATTGTTTAAGCCAGTATTTATACACTGAATTGTAGACAAGTTTTCCATTATTTCCTGATCATGAAAAGAAGCACACAGCAGGTGTGACAAGTGACAGGGGATGCTCACTCCTCCATGGCACCTGATCCCACCTCTATGTTTTGGAGGTCCGTGTTTGTTCTGCTTCAAATTGTATTCATTTGTTTAATCGACTTCTGGGCTTGAATACTGTTCTCCATAAATTTATTCATGGTGTAAATTTTGAATTTACTAGAGGAAGGTGAATGCCAAATTTACAACATAATATAACCTCCCTCGAGTTAATTCCAAATTTACAACACACATAAGATGAACATCTAAATTTGTCATTGAAATCGTTAAATCATCTTGCAAACATGTCCATTATAATAATATACGTGTAAATGTTTTACCGTTATCCCCGGTGGGGTCGTTCTTGTCCCCGCATTGCACGCATTTCCTGCGGCTATGTTCGTTAGAGTGTGTACAACCATTGCACAGCCAGTATTTGGAAGCTGAAATTATTTCAACGAAATAGCATATTCTTCGTATTCTTCTTAACAAATAAACAATGATACACATTACTAAATTTATATTCCCATTTCTAATTTTTTTCTCTGTGATAACTGTTTGAAAGTTGGGAGAGTTTATTTTTTGATAATTCTGCCGGAATGTAAATTAGGCAGGTCGATAGTTCAGCAGCTAAGGAGGCCTATTACGCATGCAAGTCTCGTGCGCATCTGTCTCTGTGTCTGACGCTAAGGAGGCCAAACATGCATGTTAATCTCGTGCGGCTGCCTTTGTGTTTGTTGTCAGTGTGCAGGACTACTGAAATTGGCATAGAAGTCCTCGTGTATTTTAAATCTATTAGTCTACATTTTTAATGTCTAAGTCTACAATTTTATTTCACAATGAAATGGAAATATAAGGAATCACTGTCTAGTTTGGAGAGTATGCCAGGGACGTCAACAATTGTGGGAAACATGGGATAATTTTAGCATAACGGGCTTCGCCTGTTATGCAAATTATCCCATGTTTCCCACTATTGTTGATGCCCTGGCATACTCTCCAAACTAGACAGTGATTCCTTAAATGTTCGTGTAAACTTGGTTGATTGACATTTTTAAGGTTAGAACGAATGAAACTACTTGTTTTTGGTAATATCAAAAATGCACTATATTGATTTATTAAATAAGATATACCTTTACTTTTTTAAAACTTAGTTATTGTATTATTATCTGTAGAAACAAATTAATGATAACAAATAAAAGGAAATGTTTTTTTTCAAAGAAAACACGAGGAACTGGAAATAATTTGCTACAAGAATTCTCCAGAATCATAAGAAAGAAGGCAAATTTAGTGTCCACTTTTAAAAAATGAATTATTTTATTAACAAATAATATGAAAAAAAATTGGAAAGAAATGAATTTTATGAGATTAAGGTTAACCCTCCCTACCACCATCAAGTAAGCTCTTGTTTTCATATACTCAGATTTAAACAAAGAAAAAAAACGAAAAGCAGAAAATATACACTTAGGTAGGTAGATACATGCAATTTCCTTGCATCTAGATATCTTTATTGAAGGACATCAATCCCGTCTTTCTATTTATTTTTTGGGGATAGATAAGTATAGAATATCTGAGATGTGCATTTTTCTCTCAACAAATAAGTAGATTTTCGATCAAAGAATATCAGAAATTTGTTTTATGTCTGTCAAAATCTGCATTGAAACCAAATGATGAAATACTGTGGAAGCACAGATTTCCGTCGGGATAAAATTTCGTTTGTTTGTCATCAAAAAGTAATATTATCATTTTAATTTATGGGCATTTTATTTCGTTGTTTTAAAAAAAACCTATTCAAAATATGGTCATATAAAATTTCGTGTGGGATTTAATTTCGTTATTTATTGTCAACAACTAAATAAACGAAATTTAATCCCCCCCATTAATATTTGTGCTTACACAGTATATAAAAGTAAAACTTGGTAACCAGAGATAGGGACCATTTCGGAGGTAATGTAAAAAACTAAAAATCTCAAATTTTGAAAGCAAAGTTGATCCCATCAAAAAATGGTCTTAAAATGCTTACCCATTCTAGTCAGTGTTTCGAGTTCATTCGCTGCAGAATTATTGCCTTCCCTCTAGAGTACTTGTCTGCATTTCTAAATCTAGCTCTTGAAAATGGTATTTTTGTGTTTTTGTGTTCGCATTCACTTCCTTCCTCGCCTATTAGGATAAACTTGCAGAAATGAACTGATCTGATATGTACAGGAAGACAAGAGGGAAATCTATATGACAAACAAAAATAAATTTATTCTATACTCCCATACCACGAAAATTTTCTTATAATACCCCGTAATTATTTTTATACTTATCTTCCAAATGTAAAATGTCATTTAATCAGGTCCATGTAAATTCAAAATACGAATCACGTATCTCTAGATTTTATTGCATGAGTTCGTAGAAGGAAGAATACGACAGAAATCTGTAGTTTCCAGAAAAAGAAATAGTTTATTCGGAACTCAGCATTTTAAATATTTGAGTCGCATGTTTAACCTAAGTTGATTGCTTTAATACTTCTTTTGCATTTTCAACTCGTGTTTCTTCACTTCGGCACATTTCCCACATTTATATAAAGCAGTTACATGTCAGATAATTCTGATAAGCTGCATGCTTAGTCTGTTTCAAAGTGAATTTAATGCAAGAAAAAGGTTACTTATATAATCAGTGCAAGTTAGTTGTCGTTTTTTTTTCAAATTCCCGTTCGTTTTTTTTTTTTGTTTTTTTTTCTCTAGACACATCTCTTTTTTAAAATAAAGAGGTCAAAGGAAACCTCTCTAAGTTTAAGAAATATCTTTTTTAGGTTGTCGGAATGATTATTTTTTAAGTTGAAATGGATATCTCCTTAAGAATGGAAGTGTATAAGGCGAGGACAATCCACAGCTCTCAGAAAAGACATTTCCCAATTTTATAAAATTTCATGAAAGCTATATTTTTCAAAATTATATGGTTTTATCTTTTACACATTTAATTCTGTTCTTTCTTTGTTTTAATATTCTATTAATAACTTAAATTTCACTCGTGTTTTTAGAATATGTGAAAACAAAAAAGAAAAAGCTTCTCGTATTATTCGAATTCTCTCCATTAGCACAGGGGTTGGCGTAACACCCCTTATTAACCGAAAAAATAGGTTTTCCATTTCTCGACAAGCCCCATATTTTTTAAAAATGAAAAATAAATAAGTGGAGTTTGAGACTTGGTTGGTTTCGTTAGAAGACCGAAAGCAAATGAATTGTAATCTCCATCGTCGGATACCTATGGATGTTAATTCTCCTCTTTAAGTAAAGATGAGATCATCCGTGGGTCTCCGACGATGGTAATTTCAGATTCTGAAATTTTGCTATGCAATGCAATCAATACTTATACGCATAATTATATGTTTAGACAAGTTCCCATTTTGCTTGAATACGAGGGGTGATCAAAAAGTTCGCGAACAATCTCTATATCTACAAAACCACAATTCAGATTAGAATGAAATTCAGTACACACAAAGCCATACACAAGGTCTATAAATAGCATAGGCTGAATAAAGTTTTTCTTCTTGTTTGTGACGTCACAATGTGAAAATGACGTCACTATATAGGTCACTTGTGACAAAAATTGGTTGTCTCAGTCGAACTCGTTCAACAAACCACTGTACAATTTATTGTATATCTTAGAAATCCCTCTGCAGTATCATATAATAATTTGTACACAGTTTATTGAGATGAATGAGTTCCTATAAATTCAATTAATGATTGGATTGATCGTTTTAGTGAAGGAAGGCAGATGGTTAAAAATGATACTTGTCATCTTGCCTAGTGAAAGCAAGTTTGAAAAGATATGTATTTTTAATTAAGCAATTTGCTATAAAAGACCTCCAATTAACACTTTGAAAAATAGTTGAATATTTGAACAATAATATAAGTATTAAATACCTAAGATATCGTTTAATTTAGATTTTAAACATATTAGATATGATAAAAAGGAGGTACCCATTCTCTATCCACCTTGAATAAAGGTCTCTCCCGAGACAGAAGATTTGTGTTTTAATGGTCGCCATGCTTATTTTTGGAAAGGATATTCTTATCCACTCACTCTGTTGCCGAGATTTGACCATTTCGGACAAATGAACTGTTCTTGTCATAAAAATTAATTCACATGGAAAGAAATATTAAACTCAGAAAAATCTTTCAACTTTTGTGACAGAACGCTACAGAGGGGTTCACGTGACCGCCAATATCACGTGATTCACGCATGCGCAAAACGGTGGTTGATGTGCATGAAAAATCGGGGAGGATAATTTAAAATATAATCAACATTAAAAACAAATATTATATCTTTTATGGAAGTTATTTAATTAGTTCGCGAACTTTTTGATCACCCCTCGTAGTTGCATTGCTAACAGTTAATATTGTTTAAATCGACTTTTGTTATGAGTTAATTTTTTTCACCTATTAAGTATATTTCAGTTAAAATTGGAACACACGGATCAGGACTGGGTAAGTTCATAAAGAAAAATAAAATAAATACTCGTTTACAATATGTCATTTCATTCATAATTTATTGAAAACAATTGTCAAACAAACAAAAAAATAAAATAAAATGATGAGCGAACGAGGAGATGACGACACTTTCTTGTGTGGTGGTAATTAATTGTAGTCAGGTTCCTGAAAATTAAAAGTAAGAGACATTACATAAAAAATATTTATTTAAGTTTTTATTTTCTCTCAACAGAACAATAAGTAAGCTGAAATTCTACTTACATAAACTTTGTTAGTTGTTAACAGCTTTGGCTAAAAGAGTTCCTGCTGCCACTACAAAAACGGTATAAACGATGATACAGTGTGCAAAGTCGCATTTTAGCACTTTTGTCGCAGTCATGACTACTCGTTACAGAAAAGTACTTGTTGACAAATGTCCAACATTTTCTTGGAAGAAAACATATCTTTTTGATTTTTTTTTTTCAAGATTCCAGAAAGAAAATTTAATCTTAAAATTAGTCTTATCATATACATGTATCTATAACATGTGCATTTTTATTTTAACTCTAGAATTCTTACTTGCTCCAATGGCTTTCCCGGCATCGCTTTTAACGAATCGCCCAACCTTATCCATGAAAGTTGGTCGCTCATAATTAACGAACATTGGGGAAACAACATTTGGTCTATAGAACGGAGTGTGATGAACGCCAAATCCGATTCCTGGTGCATCAAAACCGGATCCTCCGAATCCAAATCCTCCAATAGGACCATTAAAAAGCGCATGCGTGTTGATAGGTGGTGGTATTATTGCAACCTGATGGTGATGTTGCAGACGTTGATCGGTAAATCCGGGTCCTAAGTGGTGTTGATTGGAAAATCCAGGTCTATACTGATCATCATAATCCGGCTGATAGGGAGGAATGCCTTGCTGTTGATTTTGTGCGAGTTGATTATAATGGTTTTCCAGGAGATGCGATGCGTAGTCTACGCTTGGTTTATATCTTGGTTCCCATGGATGAGACTGTTCAAAATTCTGAGACACAGGTTGTCCTTGTCTGTTTAGAAAGTTTCCACTCTGTCCAGAAGCACATGACATCAAAACTACAACAGTCAGAAGTTTAAGAAAATCATACATCGTTAACCTAAAAACGAAAAATATAATTCTGCCTTAATTGATAGAAATTTCATCTTATATGTTTTAAACCCCGCCTTCTTTAAGAGTCAGCTCTTATTATGTAAGACACGAGTAATCGTTAATCCATAGAAAATGCCTCGCATGTTTTAAGACTTCGCTTTCAAATATATGTAATTAAACATGACATGCATTTAATTTTTAACCATTGCATTCGCATAGAGCAATTTTTAAAAGTTATAGGCATATATATGAATCATTCGTGCATGTTACAGTTCAAATTTTTTGTTGCTTATTGATAGTTTGCATATTTATCGATAGCCTATAGGCAATTACGAATGTGTTATATGACGAATGTGTTTTAATGGCGTAATAACATGTGTACGCATTAGTAATGTTCAGGTTCGTGTTTCGGCGAAAATGACTGTAGATAATATTTCCAATCTCGAGACATGTCAACACATCTACATGTTATTGAATTGTTCAAATGAATTGAATTATTATAGTATCTATAATTTTTGCTTATAATATTACACTTCCATTTAAACGATTCAATTTACATGTATATTAATATCATAAAAATTGTATTGAGTTGATGTCATTTTTAAAACAATTGAAGTAAACTTAATGAATAATGTTTATGTTCACTCACATCATTGTTTGTTTGTTTGTTTGTTTGTTTTTTTCATTCCTATCTGGTGAACTCATGAAGAAAGAAGAACGTATTTTGAAGTATATATGTATTATAATCTACTAGGGTCATAATCATGACAATGACATTCTAGTAAATAGAATACATTGAAACCGCTTAACAACTTGGTTTCAGTGGATCTCAGCAATGTCGGTTAGTTTTGTGTGACGAAACTCACAGCTTAAAAGCTCTCAAAAATGTTAGCCAGTTTCGGGTTTAGATCTCTGTTTTCAGATCATCTTCCAGTTCTTTAATAATCATATTATTCATGTTTCGATCTACATTTTAATTCAGCAATTGATGGAATCTAATTCAAATCAAATAAAAGTCATTTTCAAAACATTGAAGACTCTTCGAATTTCAATTCTGTCCTTAATTTTTTTTCTTAAAGAAATCTAAATCAGAAATGCTATTGTTATATTTGGAATTCCATTCTATAAGATTTGTTTCAAAGAAAAATCAAATGACCAGGTAATTTAAGTTACAGGTAGGTATAAAACGGGCGAAAAAAGGAGAGAAAACACAACAAACGCTGGCATAAAGCACTCAGAAATTCTATAAAAATATATATCTCAACAGTACCATATTTAAGGAGGCTGGGGGTCAACAACTTAACCACCAGATTTAACTTATCTTTTTTATATATGATATCTTAAGCTGTCAACTATCATTTAACAAAGAAAAATTTCATTCATTTAAGTTTTAAAATTTGATCATTTTTGTATATCGACGCCGTGGAATTGTAAGGTCGTAAGTGCCACTTACGACCTTATAGTGATTTTTAGATATTCAATATGCGAACATTAGATCACATCTCCTGACAAAAAATGGTGGTTATATTCCAAATAGTTACCATGGTAACACTAAATATTATTTTGTCGTATCTACAACCCATCGATATGAAAGGTTGTAAGTGGCACATACGACATTATTTGGTACAATGGAGTTAAAATTGAATGGTTGTATGTGGTAGATACGACCTTTAATTAAAACTTCCGTAACTATTTTTAAACATTGTTTGCAGATTTTGTATGCATGTAATAACGGAGTATTGCATTGTTGAACAAATAGCTTTCGATATGAAAATTACATTGATAAAAAATAATACTTCAGAACTGAGAAGTTACAAGTTTATAAGAAATTATTATACAAGTATTAACATATTTCTGCCTCAATATAGAATTGGTACTTTAAATATATTACGTTTAGTTTACATGTGATATTTTTGACAGGAATTGTATTCTGCATAAGAAAGCAAAGCAAATTAATACATCCCTGAATGTACTAGGTCTATATAAATACCCAAAGACGTGTTTAAGAATGTATTTTATTTGGAAATAGCTACTTTTCGCCAAAAGCGCTAAATTGAACAAATATTTAATAGTAATAAGTTAACAGTTTTTAAAAAAATTGTAAGTTTATCATATTCTAAGTAAAATTCAATAAGGTATTTACAATCTTTAATGTAACTAAGAACATACTTTTTATTTCTTTGTGATATCTGCACCCAATTAAAAAACAAATGTTACTTAAAGATTAAAGAAGTTATAAGGCTCTTTAAAGTGATGTACACTTAAGTTGATGTAATTTGTGAGTATATTTCACTTGCGAACGTTTTACACCATATTATTTTTTTTTTGATTCAGGTGCGATTAAGTTATACTGAATATATTATGTACATGATACAAATACGAGAATTATTCTAAAACAATCATTAAAATTTACTCTGATACTAAGAAAACCAACTCTTAAATGAATATGAAAGAAACAATAATTTTCAGCTAAAATTGTAATAATGATGATAGTATGACATATTTAAATTTTCAGAGAAAAAAATACAGTGAGAAGAATTCTCTAAAAAAATCTTTTAAAACCTTTGAAATAAAGTAGCAAAAAGTTAAACTAAATTTCAGAGATAGAAAGAGTATAAGAAAAATCCCTCTTCATTAAATGGGCCAACTTTTCAGGAATAAAAGATACAAACAATCAGAAGATGATAGCTAGCTTAAAGACAAAACCCTAATATAAAACAAGCTATGAAAATTCAAAGTAATGAATTATGTTGATCATATTTGCTTTCCAAAATATTTGGTTAAAATTGTTAAACTCTAATGTTGAGAGGGGGGACACAAGAATTTAAAATGAAGGCATCCTTTTAATCACAAAAGGTGATAGATTTTTTTTATCCAGATGAAAATGAAACTGGTATTTTTGAAAACAAGTTTTTTTTCATGAAGATTCACGCTCATTGTTATCATGTGGCAGTAAAATGTTTATGTTAAACCATATTTGAATGATGCAAGCTTATATCACCGGAACTTAGAAAAGAACAAAAAAGAAAATGCACCAATACAGGTGTATCAGAAGAATATGGAGATAACGAACGGTATTCAATATCGAAGTCCATAAAACAATACAAAAATAGGAGCAGAGCAAACACGGACCTCCGAAACATCAGAGGTGGGATCTGGTGCCATGGAGGAGTGAGCATCGCCTGCTGACCGGTCACACCCGCTGTGTGCTCCTTGTCATGATCGGGAAATAACGGGAAAATTCGTTGTCAATTCAACTAATCTGATGCCTTGACATTATAAAGAAAGGAAAATACTCGTAAATCTAGTAAAAAAAAATATATTCTTATATCAGCACAAGTAGTTGTCTGCATTGACTACTTTAGCAAAAGGAATTAACTTTGAATTTCAAAACAAAATAAGGCTATACAAGGTTATATTGAGGGTTTCTATGAAATGAAACTGAAAAAAAATGGTTGGGAAATTATATCAAGTTGAACATGGAGATAACGAACAATATTTCCATTTCTAATTTTTTTTCTCTGTGATAACTCTTTGAAAGTTGGGGGAGTTTATTTCTTAGTAATTCTGCTGGAATGTAAATTAGGCAGGTCGATAGGTCAGCAGCTAAGGAGGCCTAATACGCATGCAAATCTCGTGCGCATCTGTCTCTGTGTCTGACGCTAAGGAGGCCAAATATGCATGTAAATCTCGTGCGGCTGCCTTTGGGTTTGACGTCAGTGTGCGAGGACTATTGAAATTGGCATGGAAGTCCTCGTGTAATTTAAATCTATTAATCTACATTTTTAAAGTCTAAATCTACAATTTTATTTCACAATGAACATGATGAAATGGAAATATAAGGAATCACTGTCTAGTTAGGAGAGAATGCCAGGGACATCAACAATAGTTGGAAACATGGGATAATTTTAGCATATACAAAAAGCCCGTTATACAAATTATCCCATGTTTCCCACTATTGTTGATGCCCTGGCATACTCTCCTAATTAGACAGTGATTCCTTAAGTATCTAAACTCAAAGTCCGTTTAAACTGCACAATTTGGGAGCAGGGCAAACAAGAACCCAAACAGATATCAGAGGGGGGATCAGGTACCCGTTGGGGAGTAAGAATCCTATGTTGAACAGTCACATCCGCAATGTGCTCCTTGTCATGATCGGATAAAACGAAAAATCCATAGAAATTTAAATGTGTAAATAAATGAATCTAAATGCTAAATATGGCATGAAGTTATTTGCATACATTATTTAAATTAACTGCGCCTGGCAACAAAGAAATTTGCAATTCTGTAGTGTTTGCCGTATTGTGTAACAAAGTTACAAATTGGCATCATCACTTGTAATTATTTTAAGAGAGGGCATTTGCAAAAGAGAATTCACACAACGTTTCAAAATGTATTATGTAGCACATAAGACCAGAGATAGCACTCTCTTACAACCAAATTCTTAAGATAAACCCGAAGCGGATGAGAGGACAGGTTTTTTTTGCCTGCTGTATCATTGAAATAACATAAATATTCCACAGTACAGTGATGTAATTGGGACATTTCTATCATATTGATATTTTTCAGTTTGATTATGTTCTTTATCTACGTTCCTTTAATGTTAATACATGCTAAAGTTTGAAAAGAAACGTACATTATATTTTTACATTTACAATTTCCGATCGTTTTCACTCAAATGGGAATCTCAAAATGTTTTGTATTTTTATATCAAGTGTTTTAGAGTAATTATTTTTTTTTTGTATCTATTTTTAACAAAAATTTGTATTATAAACGAATGATTTAATAAGATGTTGAAACGTCGGAAGTGCCACTTACGACCTAAAACTGGTTGTTTTATTGTGTAATCTTTCAACAATAAGGTCGTAAGTGGCAGTTACGACAATTCATATCTGTATTGCTAAATACTTAAAGGTCGTATCTGCAAAATATTTGCCTGTATTAACTATTTTCATGCATTAATCAAATTAAAGATGTGTTTTCTTGTGTCCTAAAAAGAAAATAAAACAGCCTTTAACTTAAGATCCACAGTCATGTAATATATTCTTTGAAAAACAGTTTTTATTGCCTCCTGTAAAATACCGTAAATCTGGAAATTTTTACGTCGATTTATTTTTGCGAATTTGGGTCAAAAAGCTGTTGATTAATTTTTACGCTTCAAATTTTTGCGAATTGTCACTAGTGCTAAAAATGAAAATCACTGAAGATTTTCATATAAGGTTTTTTTTTCAAATTATATGCACAGTTAGAATACCACCACTATACTCGCAACGTGGAAAGAAATTGCAAAATCGCTCCAAAACAATTTTGATAAAAATACAAAATGATTTGCACTGAAAATAATTTCTAAATCAATTATAACAAACATTTTAGAGGTTGTGTATGCCTTTTAACCTAAAGTATAATTCAAATGTAGAAAAAATATAACTATTTTCTCAAGGTTTGTTTTTTTTTCCTCACCTAAAATTTACATGCCGCGTTTACATTTGGAACTTTCTAGAAGATGCACTGAGTTTGAGTTATCTCCCGTGTTGATACACGGTTAGATAAAATGACAGTTCTCTCTTTATTGGCTAATTAATTGATGAAAATAATTAATAAGGGACATACCGCCTCAGTGCTTGTCAAATCATCGGACGATATTGCATATAATGGGGGCAATTTACACGCACGGGTAATTAACTTGTAGTTATATAGTAGACTAGTGTAAACAGGTTTCTTTTAAAAATGACCAGTGCTTACCGACGCCTACTCACTGATTTAAAAAAAAAGACACGAGTTCTCAGAAAAAATTTTTCACATGTTGATTTATTTTTAAGAAAAATATTTTTGCGAATGCAATGCACTCGCAAATTTGCTAAAAATTTATCTACAGTAAAAATTTCCAGATTTACGGTACCAAAATTCCACATACGACCTTTCATTTCCACGGCGTCGATATCTTTATATGGAGCTCTACTTCCAAAAGAGATCAAAATAGTTTGAAAATGGCAACAGCCCCACAGCCTCGGGACACGACATTGTCCAGACTTTTTACTACCATTTCTAAATGTGATGTCCAAAATATTTTCATATCTTTTGGTGGGATTTTTTAGCATTATCCCATGCAGGATCTCATGCTGAACTCACAAACATCTCTCTTTTTTTAAAGATATGAAGTCCTAAATCTCAGAGCCCTATGGGAGAATAGTGGGATTTTTCAGTCCCACAAACTCTCCCACCATTCTCTATGGGAGAAAAAATGTCAAATAGGATAAACATCCCAGTGGGAGTTTTTCCTCCCATGCATCAATTTGCACAAATGGCATAAATCCCACAGATGTTAACAATGAATCATTTTCTCGAATACATTGTTAAACGTTGAATACTCAGTATATATCCTATAAAGTTTATGATGAGTGATTTAATTTGTCGTTGTCATAATTTCTGGGATATATATTCTATGTTTGACAATCTATATATGGGAGAAAATGTCTGATTGTAAATATTTGTGGGATTTATCCCATTTTAACAGTCATGGGAGAAATACACTCAATGGAAGAAAAAAATATCTCATTTGAATTTTTTTCTGCCAGAAAGGTGGGATAGTTGGTGGGACTGAAAATTCAACCATCTCAATTTAAGTATACTTCATATCTTTAGAAGAGGAGATGTTTGTGAGTTCAACATGAGATCCTTGGATACTGCTAGGAAATCCCACCGTGTGATATAAAAATAGTTTGGATATCATAATAAGAAATGGAAGTAAGAAGTAGTTAATGGTAGTAAATGGTAGTAATGGCGTTTGTTGTATATTTTCTTTCCTTTCTTTTGTCCGTTTTACATATACCTACTTATGATTTAAATTATCTGGTCATTCGATTGGCCTTTTTACTACCATTTACTGCCATGCGCGGATCTAGAGGAGGTAAGGGTGCGGACCCCCTGAATTTGCAGAGTTATTAATTTGATATACACTAAACCAAGTAAAAAGTGACCTTGCACCCCCCTTGAAAACGCGGACCTGTGATAAGTTAGTATGAAAAGTTATAGGTATAATAAGCATTAGAGGTCAAAAGTCAATCCCCCCCCCCCACGAAATCGGATTTTCACGTTAGGGCAAGTAAATGGTTTTTTGTTTTTTTTTTTGCTTTTTAAAAAAATTCTGATTTTTAAATTAGAACATTATTTTGAAAATTATTTGATATATCTACCCAAGGATTTGAGAAAAGCTTTATGTATGAATCACAGATTTCCTATTGAAAAAGGTCTATTTTGGGGAGTTGACAGAGATGGTCGTAATTGTGATCTTTGTTCCTCTAACAATTTAGGAGATGAATTCCACTATACCTTTTAGAATGAGCTTTTTTCAAGAGAAAACGAAAAAAACTTGTTCCGAATATTTTTTATGCTAACCCTAATGGTATCAAATTTCATGACTTATTAAATTGTAAGGATACTAAAGTCATTTTTGGACTTGCCAAATTTTGTAAAATTTAATTGTCAGTTATAAATTGAAAATAGCAAAACTACAATGTAACAAATGTTATAATACATATAGTTTAATTTTGTATAAGCAGAGGCTTTCTATACTTTAATATTTTGAAGTATACATGTGCATGTGCATTGTAAATAACATTAGTGCCACTCATTCATTCATATATACTTGTTTATAATTATGTATTTATGTATTATGTGTATTCATATACGCCAGTTGGGGTCTTTGTCTTAAATAAAAACTCGAAACTTGAATCATGTACTGATTCGGGATATCTATATCAGTTCAATCTGATTAAAATCAGATCTTAATTTGTTACGCTCCGAAATTCTGATAGGACGAGACTTCGCTGTACAAAGAACTTAATCAGATTATCTAACGTTATATACATTTTGTATGGTGGTAAATTTCTGCCCTATCTGGACCACACTGATGTCATTATAATGTTAACTGCAGAACTGTAGCTATCCCGGCGAAAAAAATATAATGGAAGACTCTTCTACTTCTGCCATGTAAGCCAAAAGTCAACTGGCGTCTATGGTCAGCCATTCCATGTTTTTTTTTCCAGACCAGCGAGCTACAGATCTGCAGCTAAAATTTTGTGTGCTTTCCATTTTTTATCATTTCAAAACGCGTTAAACCCCTGTCACACCGGGGCTGCGTCCTCACGGCGTCTGCACGGCGTCCTCAAAAATTGCAAAACGCCGAGGTGATCGCAGTAGAGTCTCCTACAGCGCCGTGACAACGCGGCGAGATCTCCACTGAACGCCGTAGGGTCGCGTAGGGTCTCCTAGAACGCCAGGGGACGGCGGTCACTTTGGGCATGCACAAAGTACGCACCGTGTGATCGCCGTCGGATAAGAGCGCAGAAGAAACGTCGTATGATCGCCGTAGCAGCGCGGTGAGATCTCCAACAACGTAGTGGGAGCTCCGTACGAACGCCGTGAAGACGCACATGATCGCGGCACGAACGCAGTGTTGGTAGACTGCGCTTCCACGGAGACCTCACGGAGATGTCGCGGAGTCCTTGGTATGGCACGCCAAATTCACAAAAATGAGATAAACCTAGTTTCACAATTGATAAACTAGGTTTATCGACTGTAAACTATAGTTTACAAACCGTAAACTATAGTTAACGATTCGTTAAGTATAGTTTTCATCTGTAAAACTATATTTAACGGTTGTTAACTATAGTTTACGAATGATAATCTAAGTTTATCTGTCTGTAATAAGCGTTAACAATAGATTTTGTTGATAAACATAGATTCACGTTTGTAAACTATAGTTTACAATCGTAAACTATAGTTAAGAGTTGTTAATCATAGTTTCACAAATCGTGAAACTATATTTATCAGATCGTTAACTATAGTTAACGGTTTGTAAACTATAGTTTACAAATCGTGAAACTGTATTTATCAGATAATCTATGTTTTGCAATCGCAAATGATTGTTTTCGGTGTTAAGTATAGTTTACGGTTGTGAAACATAGATTATCGCGTTAACTATGGTTTACAGATGTGAAATATAGATTAACGTTGTTAACTATAGTTTACAGTTCGTAAACTATAGTTTACAACCGATAAACCTAGTTTATCGATTGTGAAACTATGATTATCTCATTTTTGTGAATTTGGCGTGCCATACCTTGGAGATGTCACTGCATTTCTATCACATTTTTACGGCGCTTCTAATGAGATTTATCGTCTTGTGATTTTTTTGACTGCGATTACACGGCGACAGCACGGAGTTGTCACTGCGATCTTTGCACTCCCATGGCGTTTCTAGAGCGTCCGTTGGAGATCACAATGCGCTTTCACGACATTGTTAGAGCGTTTTCAGCCAGCTCACAAAACAAGAGCAATTTAATGGGATCATAATTCCAACATATTTGTTGCACTAGGACCACTTAAGTAAAATATGGAAGAGAAAATTACACCAGAACTAAATTTTGTAGAAAACTTTTCAGTGTGTTTATTCTTTCTTTTTTTTTTTATAAATTCATAATAAAATTTAAAAAATTGAACAACACATCTGAACAGATAAAATTGAAAAAAGGAGTTTTAATAATCATTAAACTATTAATGATTCAGTACTTAATTATTTAAATATCTAACATTTTTAATCTTGGCATGATTAGAAGTTTTTTCATCGTGTAACTTGATTCTTTAAACAAAAATGTTTTACATTCCTTCTGAATATATATCATTCAATGAGTATAGAACGCATTGTGAACGTATTGTGAACGCAGCCAGCGCAGTGAGAACGCCGTGAACACGGGGTGAAAACTCCGCGGAAGCGCAGTCAATCGCCGAGAGATCTCCGTGGGAACGCAGTAGAACACCGTGAGATCACCGTAGAATCGCGTCTGTCGCCGTAGGAACGCCGTGACATCTTCACATTGTGAAAATTTAACAGAAATTTGTGCAATTTTCCTGCGATTCCACGGCGATTTCTTAAATTTAACAACGCCCTAATGACTCCGTGTAAACGCAGCTTGGTGTGACAGGGCCTTAACGCAACACGATTCGTATAATCAAATAAAACTGTATTGCGAATTCGCAAGTTTTAGAATTACACAGCCCCTCACTTCCGCTCAAAACAAAGCAGAAAGAACACGGTCACTGAACAGTGAACTGTGAACACGCCCACCCCAGTTGTCTGCAAGATTGATTACAATGAACAAATGACATGGATGCATGGACATGACCAATTTTCATCAGAAGATGTAGATAAAGAAAATTGTAAGTGAAACGTTAACTGTCATCAAGTTGAATAAAAGATACCAGTAATTGGAAACAAGGATGGAAATCCGAATTATCTCTGCTTTATTTAGTACTGTGAAAAACCGTGTTTGTTGTATGTCTTTAAAATTATAAGATTTATATTTGAACTTCTAACCTTGATATTCAATTCAATTCTTTATTGGCGCTAAAGCACATATTATACAGTATACTGAAGCAAGCTTGTGTCTAATATTATTTTTGTTTGGCCAACATTTGTAAAGACTTTATTTGCCTACAACTTTTGAGTGGTTAGTGCTACACATGCAGGGCTTTCATGTTTCAAATATATCCTTAGGATTCTGAGTACCAAAATTTTTAACCTCATGATCATGACATTCTTTAATCTCAGCAAGATGTCGTAGGAAATTAACTTAAAATTTTGGATGTAATGGACATTACTATATTTAAACTAAAATTTTTAGTCCCTACAATATCTCGCTGAGATTATTCACATAGGCAAGAAGGCTGTAGTCTACACATCATTTTCTCAGGGATAAAAAATTTGGTTGAAAAAGGAGGAGTAAAGTTGATAATAATCTTATATATAGTTGCAAGGGCCTTAAAATGCTTTCTTTGTTATCCACTTTTTAACACCTGTCCAAATGTTTGCAGCTTTACTTTATATTTCAATTTGAAAAACAGCAACAGGAGTCCATTATTAGTGCAGGAAATGAAATGAATTGCTGGAAATCTTTCTGAAAATATGTTACAATATTGTTTTCACTCATAAAATGCCTTTGCCTACACATTGCGCCTTAGGTTTAATCTGTGACGTGACCCCCCCCCCCCCCCCCCCCTACGAAATATATGGAGATAGCAGACAGTATTCAAACTCAAAATGTAATTATTTAATAAATTCTTATATAACGTATAAACTATAAAAGGTCTCTAATAAGACGTTAGAAAGACAATTCTTATTTGAAAGGATATTCACAAGTATTGCCTACGCATGGTGACCAATTGCGGCTAAGCCCTTTTCAGTGTTTTTAACACTAAATTGATCAAATATTTTCGACAACATTGTACCAGATGTTCGTAAATTCCTAGCCTATCTCTCAAAAATCACAGTCTTTTTTAATTAAAGGACGTAATCTTTTTATTCCATATGTGTTCATTTGGTGTTCAGCCGAGTGAAACTGATTGCAGAGGCAAGGCCTCGACATTCTCCTGGGCGATAAAGTCTCTAACCCCCCGGCAACTTTCGGTCTGACGTTAACTTGTTGCTAGGTAATGGGATTTTGTTGTCCCCTCATAAACCTATCACTGATGTTGTAGACCTAGACATCATGTGACGTCCAATACTGCTTAAAAGTCAACAAAATGCTTGATAGGCATTAGGACTGGGTATTGGCTTGAGATTTTGTATTGCGATATATTGCGATATTTTTAACTGTATTGCGATATATATTGCAATATTTTCAATGTAATAAAATTGGCATTTTCTTACTATATTTACTTTAATTCACATGCAGTATGTACATAACTATGATAAGTAACCAACTCTGAAAAAAATCTTGTTGATTTCATTTAAGTTATGCTCTTATATGTTCCCACAAAACAACTTCTGTCTTACTGTTTAACTTGAAAACAAACTTTCATAAGTCCATTTTTATATTTAATCATTTTAATGACAAAATTCCTTAATCTAAGTATATTGCCAATATATCAATATTACAAAATCGTATTGCGATACGGTAGGACCATTAGGGTTCTTTGAATGTAACAGGATGCCGTTTGGTCTCACCAACGCTCCTGCAACATTCCAAACACTAATGGAAATGTGTATGGGAGATATGAACCTAAAAGAATGTTTACTTTTTCTCGATGATATTCTAATTTTCTCGAGTACATTTCAGGAACATTTGGTGAGGTTGGAATCAGTTTTTCAGAGATTGCATGACTACAAGTTGAAATTGAATCAAAAGAAATGTGAATTCTTTAAAAGTCAAGTTCGTTATTTGGGTCATGTGGTTTCTGAGAAAGGGATTATGACTAATCCAGAGAACACATCAGCTTTAGAAAATTGGCCTGTTCCAAGTAATGTAAAGTCATTCAAAATTTCATAGTACAGTTTCTGTTTAATTTTGATCTGACAAATATTTTGGGCTCCATAAGCAAAACATGGATACTGGTATTCTTTTTAATATTGAAGGCAAACCCAATTCTCATCCACAATTCTTAGTGCAGGAAATGAAATGAATTGCTGGAAATCTTTCTGAAAATATGTTACAATATTGTTTTCACTCATAAAATGCCTTTGCCTACACATTGCGCCTTAGGTTTAATCTGTGACGTGACCCCCCCCCCCCCCCCCCCCCCCTCAATCTTTATCGAGAAGGGTAACTATCATCTTCACTAGCCAAGGGTTTCTGATACGCTACTCTCCTCATAAACCCTTGGCCTACGGTGTTCATAGAAATCGGGATTTTTTTCAAGAGTTCTGATTGGATTTCAGTACACCCAGGTCTACCAATCAGCAATTGTTTTTTGTAAATGACGATATTTGCGTTTGGGATACATCTTCACTCTTTAATCTCGGAAATGAAAAACACAAGTAAACAACGATCCGTAAGATAACATTCAA
The DNA here is from genome assembly GCA_003671525.1 of Saccostrea glomerata. NCBI lineage: Eukaryota > Metazoa > Mollusca > Bivalvia > Ostreida > Ostreidae > Saccostrea > Saccostrea glomerata. Next base: position 437,813 of record PRKT01000054.1, read on the forward strand.
TTCTATGAATAGCCATGGTGTCAGCCAATATCTTCTAAATATGTGATAAAGAATTTATATTGAAGCTTCAGATTTGTTCTATAAATAATGAATAAACATACTCAATTATTGCTCCTTAATCATTCTAGAAAAAATTTGATATAATTTTTTTTAACACGTGTCTTTATTTCTGGCTATGACGCAATCTGTGCGTACCTGATAGATTCGAGATCACGTGACGGAAAACAATCCCGTCTTTTGACCTCATCGTATGCCAAGGGTTTATGAAGAGAGCAGCGTATCAGAAACCCTTGGCTAGCGAAGATGGGTAACTATAAACTCCTTAACTCCTTGCATATACCAAAAGTTTATATTGAAGTTTTTTTTAATTCTTTTTTACCTATTAAAGATGCACATTTAACAATTATTGAAAGCTTTGTAGAATTAAGTAAACAATGAATTATTGATGTAATTAATAATTATGAATTTTAAGGTACTATTCTCAATGTAAGGCTACTTCAACTTTTGTATCAGAATTCAAATTTCTTCCTGACTTCATGACTGATATTTAAGTACTTTCAGGAAACTGTTTAAATCATTTATGATTAACAACTCCAATCTATCATGATCTGTATAAAATAATAATTATTTTCCATACTATCTCTTAAACTGATAAGGAACTAAATGAAACAAATGAAGAACTATTTCTATGTGAGGTCAATGACTATTAATTTTGTTCATTAAAAGGGATTTGTTTATTATTGAATACAATTAAAAGTGATGTAAATATTTATAAGTTAATTCTTTACGTTTTCAGGTTTGCATTTATTTTTCACAGCTACACCACACAACTTTTTTTTTAAGTTGAAAAAAAAAAAAAACAACAACTGTTCTGCAAATTTCATAAATCTACATCTGCCTTTTGTTCCTATATATTGTGGTTGTTTAGAAAGTTAGGAAACTTCTGGTATAGCCAAATGTTAAAATTAACCAAATATTTTCAAAAGATAGGTAGTCCTAGGGAGGTAGGGAGGAGGGGGGAGGGGGTGATGTAGTAGAGCATCCACTCACAAAGCAGCAGCAAAACATTACAATTTTCTGTTGACTTTGGTGTGCAAACTTTCATTAGAGTCGTTGTATTATTCTAAGTATTTTTTGTGAGATATAATAAAATAAAAATAAAAATTCATATATTTTAAAAAATATTTTATTGATGAATACAATTTTTAGAAATATTTTATTGACAATTATAAAATATTTAAATTGCACAATGCACATTATTTTTCAGGAATATTTGAATGTATTAAAATTGTTCTGCATTGGCCATAATTTATGCATCTGATTTCAATATTTCTGATACTTAGTTCTTCAGAATCTACAATTAACTGCAAATGAACAATATGCTGAGACGTCTGAAATCCCACCTAGACACAGCAGTAGACAAAGTCTGGTCCGCAGAGACCAAGGATGACAGCGACAAACCACTCAAATTTGAATACAGTCGCCCCGAGTTCCTGCGATTAAATGCGGAGAAGTTGAAAGTGTCCCAGGACTTTATGACCCGACCCATCGTAACATCAAATGAACCAATGGTTCTCCCTTTCAATGCAGGATATGCAGAGTATGTAAAAATTATTTTGATACCCTAGTATTCTTTTTTTGATTTAACAGCTAGATGTCAGTCTAGCTCTCTGAAGGTAACTGAGTTTTGTATAACTGCATAAATTATAACAACGGAGTGCTTAATTTTGTATTGTTTCCCTACAGGTGTATCAATGGTGGTAAGAGTAACATGAATGAAGACCAGGCCACGGCCAAACAGTATTTCATAGACCTGGACACTAATGAACTGACTGAGTCCAGTGAGGACTTCCCAACAACCATACAGATGACAGACGTGGCAGCCGGCAGGATATCTGTACGTTAAAGTTTACTAAATATAGTCATGGATAGGATCTAGGCTTTGTATATTGTGTATGTTATATATTTTGCATGTATTGTAATTTTGAAGGAATGTTTTCAACAGTTTGCATAAATCTGATTTAATGCATTTCTGAATGTGGTATGTATAACAGTACTCTTCATGTAATATGTTTATCTATGCACTTGGATTAGTTGTTTCATTGGAATATCTTTTATATTGGATTGTAAATGTTAAGATTTTTTTCTTCTATGGAGATGACAAGCTAAACATTTACTTCATACTGTTTTTTAATATTAGAACAAATTGACCTTGACCTACTTTGGGATGTTTGATGGCCACGCCGGTCCTGATGCAGCCCTGTGGTCAACCAAACTTCTCCACAAACACATTGTTGATCGGCTCAAGAGCAGGACAGAGGTCCTTAAAGTCAAGATGCTCTCCATGGATTCAGAGAATCATAAGGAGAAGAACAATCGGGACTCGGAAAAGTTTGGTTTGCTGGAAAATGTTTCTCTGGACAGCCTGATTGTCGGTGCTCTGGAAGAGTCTTTTACAGCAATGGTAAACTCTTAAGCTGCATTTCTGTGTTATATAATTATGATAAGCTTATTATAAATCATTTGTTGAAATGCTAGAGGTTGTAATATGAAACCAAAATTTTTACATATTTGACCACTGTTGAAAACATTCAACATTGGCCTTAGACTTGGGCATAGATGAATTTCGCTCACCCTTTGTTCACCGTTCATTGAACATGCATTCACAGTTCGTTCAGCGTTCATTCACTGTTCAAGTAGGAAAGTAGAATGTTTCAGGAACTGCAGATGTTAGGATGATAAAAATCTTCTGCTGCTCATAATAAGCCTATTAGAGGCAATATTCTGATTTGATAATTTCATTCATTCTGTTTTAGTCTCGATTGATGCAGACAATTGGGGTTGCTAGAGGATTTGGCGACCATGACCTGAGGTTATATGATTCCAATATCTACATGAAGCCATTTTTGTCAGCGGTTCCTGAGGTATGTTTTTGTCATTCATATTTTTTATTTCTGTCATACATGTAACATGCATTGCTATACAAACTTTTTTTTATATCGATGAATGGTGTTGCAGTGTTTACTAAAAATGTTAATTTCTGTAAAATTCTTTTAAAAGGCTACTCCTACATTTATAGTCTTATTGCAATCTAATGTCACAAAAAGAGACAAAATCAAGGATAATTTTTTAATTTGTTACTTTTGCAAAGTTTCAAGTCCATCTGCTGCTTTTCTCTTCCCTTGTTACTAGTACAAACCGGTAGAGCTACAGTCTCAACAGAGACTTCTGGTTACTTTTATATAGCATCTAATTTTTCTACTACATATTGTAAGATTTATGGAATTAACATACAACTATAATAACTTTAATGAGAATGAGTTTTATCAAATATATATTAGAATATACTTCTTGTTTACATAATTTAGAAAAATGACATTTTACTGATAGGTGTGTATATATGATCTGAGGACGGCAGATTTAGATGATAACGATGTGCTGGTGATAGGAAGTGATGGTCTCTGGGATTTATTAAAAGTGGAAGAGGTCCGAAAGTCTGTAGATGACGTACTCCAATTATACAATATAAACAACCAAAAAAGGTATGTGAGTGGACAGTATCAGCAATTTTTTAAAAGAAAATGTACTGAAAATATTTTTTATTTTTACTTGAAATTTTTACAGGAAATAAAAATTGTAAAAGATAGCTGATATACTAGCAATCACAATCAAATACTTCAGTTACTTAATTTTTTTTTTTTAATAACTGGAGAATAAGGTCCTTTGATGTTTTTGTTAATTACTGATGCATCTTAATTTTATCATTATGTACATATTAACGATATCTAATGTTGCTGGAGTTATGGTCTTGTTAATATGGCACAATTTTTTAAAAAATGAACAGTTTATATAGAATGGTTTTAATCATTCTACATCAGAAGTATACTCAGTATTTAATTTCGTAGAATTCATTTATTATTTACTTGATAAAGGATACAGAACATACACAAAATTTGATGCATGGACTAGTGTATTTGGTATATTTTGTGACTGATTTTTAGCTCACCTGAGCTGAAAGCTCAAGTGAGCTTTTCTGATCACATTTTGTCCGGCGTCCGTCTGTCTGTCTGTATGTCCAGCTGTCTGTCTGTCTGTAAACTTTTCACATTTTCGACTTCTTCTCAAGAACCGCTGGGCCAATTTCAACCAAACTTGCCACAAAGCATCCTTGGGTGAAGGGGATTCAAGTTTGTTCAAATGAAGGGCCAAGCCCTCATTCAAGGGGAGATAATTGGGAATTAATGAAAATTTTGTGGCATACTTTAAAAATCTTCTTCTCAAGAACCACTGTGCCAGGAAAGATGAAACTTATGGGGAAACATCCTCAGGTAGTGTAGATTCAAGTTTGTTCAAATCCTGGCCCCCAGGGGTAGGGCGGGGCAAAAATGGCTGACCTAAGTTTCACATAGAAATATATAGAAAAATTATTTTAAAATTTTCTTCTCAAGAAAGACAAAGCCACAATTCATCATATTTATATGGAAGCATGCTCAGGTAGTGTACATTCATGTTTGTTCAAATCATGACCCCCGGGGGAAGGGCGGGGCCAAAATGGCCAACCTAAGTTTTACATAGAATTATATAGGAAAATTCTTTTAAAATCTTCTTCTCAGGAAAGACAAAGCCACAATTCATCATATTTATATTGAAGCATGCTCAGGTAGTGTTCATTCAAGTTTGTTCAAATCATGACCCCCGGGGGTAGGGTGGGGCCAAAATGGCCGACCTAAGTTTTACATAGAAATATATAGGGAAATTCTTTAAAAATCTTCTTCTCAAGAAGGATAAAGCCATGATTTATCATATTTATATTGAAACATGCTCAGGTAGTGTAGGTTCAAGTTTTTTCAAATCATGACCCCCCCGGGGTAGGGGGGGGGGGCCAAAATGGCAGACCAAAGTTTTAAAAAGAAATATATAGGAAAATTCTTTAAAACTATTTTCTAAAGAATAGCAAATGCATGATTAGTCATGGAACTACTTTTGGATTTAAACTTTAGAATAATAAACCAATTTCTACTTTTTCCTAGCCTTAGTGCTCAGGTGAGCATTGTGGCCCATGGGCCTCTTGTTAATAGATATGACATTTAAATTAAATCCTCAGAATATAAAGGAATCACAGGCACCTGACGTTACTTATTTTTCTTTTAATAAAGAAAATATAGGTATGGGTAAATTTTTTTATTAAAAGATAAATAAGTAATGTCAGGTGCCTGTGAAAGGAATGGAATTTTTGTGCTTACATTGCTGATTATTGAAAAAAAGGAAAAAAGAAGTGTTTTTTTTTAAATAAAACAATTTTACGAATTCTATTTTTACTACAGATATTTATCGGTGGCTCATGAACTTGTGACATTAGCTCGGGGGTCTCTCAATGGAAACGGTTGGAAGAAGAAAAATGGAGAGCCAGGCTCTTTTGATGACATTTCTGTGTTTGTGATACCTCTAAAACACTGACCAATGCATGTTTTAAGATCTAAGGTTATGTGATTTGTAAATATAGGCTGATGCATTTTATCTCTGAAATTCCAGTTTAAATAGGTATGGACACTGCAGTTTCATTGCTGTTTAATTTAAATTTCCAATTTTATTTAAAATTTAATTTTAGTTAAGTTTATGAAAAAAACATTTTTTTTAATTGCTTCCAATAATTCTATTTTTTTTTTTAAAGACTTGTGCTTGGAAGCACTGACGCAAACTCTATTACCTTAAATGTTTACCTTTAACCAAATGTGTTCCGTTGACAAATTCTGCACAAATTACTGAACTTGAACAGACAAGTTGTTATATTAGTTTTTGATTTCACACCTGAATACAAGTACATGTATTAATTGAAAATAATTTTCTTTTCTACTTTCTTTATTTTTTTTAAAGTAAGGACAAATCAGAACAAAAAAGAAAAAGATTTTGCTAGAAAGATCATGGAAAATTTTATTTTGAAAAAGTATTTTAATTGAGATTGAGATCGTTTTAAAAGAAATTGATTAATATGTAAAACATTAAAACGGTCTGAGATGATCTCAGAAAATATTAGTCATGATACTACAGTTAAGTCAGTTTCAAAAATTGCACTAAATATTACCTCCAAATATTTGTCCATGTTTCTTTTCAGAACAATTGATACTGAATGAAGTGAACTAAATCTGCTGAACAAAAAATCAATATATATATTGATTTCTTCAACAAAAAATATTATATTGATGTGATATGATATTTTACAATGTGATAAATTCCAAATTTAGTTTTTGTTTTCATAAAGTAATAAAGTTTAGACAAAATTTCTTTTCATCAGCATTTGTCTATATCTTAATTATCAAATGAAGTTCAATATATATTTTAATAGAGTAACACTTTTAAATTCATGTTTTAGTTATTAAGTTGCAGAAATCATTTTAAATCATGGATGAATATATGTCATTTTGTAAGAATTCTTTTCTTAAACAAAATTAAAAGAAGATGAGACTTTTTAAGGAGAACAAGGTTGTGTCTCAGTCCACCTGTCTGCTGAGTCATTTACCTCACCTCCTGAGTACTTAGCAACCTATAAACGTCATATTTAAAACAAGAGTAGGGGTGAAGTATAGGCAAATACAGAAAGCCTTTGCAGTTTAGGGGGATTGCATAGTCAAATGTTCATGTCGAAATTTAAGACAACTGCTCTGAACATTTCACAGTTAGGTTTTGAAGCTTGCAAAACATTTTTGAACAGTTGGAGAATACTGAAAAGTAAAAGACAACTATGAATGTTGAGTTTTTGTCAAATGTCAAGGTCATGCCCATTCAATTGATACATGTACTAATATAGATGATGCAGTATTTCAAGAATGCATCATTTTTAATTTGGACCTAGGGAAATATCTTTTGTGTGAGTGAACAAAGGTATTTTTATGTACTAGCTTTGTCAAAATGATATCAAAACATTATTTTTCAAAATGTAATGTTTGTTTACACATATATGCGAATTCTCTTTGGTCAAAGACAGACACAGGAGGTTATAATTACTTATATTATCATACATTAAATACATTATACATTAAAATCAGTAGGGTGTTTTTCCTCATTAGGGCCCCGCAAGGATTTGCGGGTGCCCTATAGTAATCACTCTGTCTGTCCGCCTGTCTAGCTGTCTGTCTGTCCGTCTGTCACTCTTCTGTCCACTGAGATTGAAGTCTGTTCGTACGTGTCTTCGTATTGTTCATCATGCTCTTTATCCATATTTAATATTTACTTAATTCTTCCGTCTTTCCTTTTTACAATGATAAAAGAGTACAGATAAATCCAAGACTGAAAGCAGAGTAGAATTGTTAACAAAATAATAAATTAAACATCTACTATTATATATTTATTCTATTAAAAATGAAGACAAAACAGAAAGACACAAAATCATCAAGGTAATGATCGAACTATCAACTGATGTATCTAAAGATGACTTGTCTTTAATCCAATACATCATGTCATCACAGTAATTAAATAACATGAATAACGCTAATAAGAGTTGGCCAGCGTGGGATTTCCTTCGAGAATACCTTCAATGGTATTCATAATAAAAGATACTGTAAATCATCTATGGTTTGCGCATAAAAGAGCTTTTCGAAAAGCATATATTCTGAGAAAGTATATGATAGGATTCATTACATACTGTGCACCGGAAATAATAAAGCACACATGTCTGACAAGCCGTGGAACGACGTTTTCATCTTTGACAACAAGAATTCTTACGAACCAGTAGGGAACATTAAAACATATCATGACAAGAATAATTAACAAAAATGTCATAATAATCTCAAAATCACGCTTAAACTTCGATACTTTTGTTGAAACCGATTTTTCTGCTGAAAGAGATGTATGTCTCTTCTCTGCCCTTTGACTGCATGGACCAGTTTGCTTTGAATTTAATTTGTCTTGCAAATCTTTCTTCAAATTTGATGTTCTTTCCGAGTTATTCCATGCTGAAACAGTAAGTGTCACCGTTGATGTGCTGGGTACTTCGACAGGTGCGCCTTCATTTTGTCGTGAATACATTAATCCTTTATTCAAACTTTGTATTTTTAGTTGGCCTTTATGTGAATGGCTTTCTTGCATCGGCTGCACATTCCTTCTTTTATTCAAGTAAGATTTTATTACACGGTAGGTGCAGATGGAAGATAGGAATATGATAGTAGCCACTAGTATCAATACAGTACAACCGTATATGAACAGTATGTATCTATGTCTTTTACCATAAATGAACCGCGGCTTTGAATCATAATCGTAGTTTACTCCAGCAACAATGGAAACAAAGACCAAAGCGATGATGTAACTAAGAATTAGGTAACCAATTTGTCTCTGTGTTGTAAAGTATTTTTTATAACTGTAAACATTTCGTCCTGTCGCAGTGAATCGTTCCATGGCAATGATAACTTGATGTAAATAAGACTGTAACAACAGGCAATCGTAAGACACTCTGATTTTGAAGAAATCGTCCCTTGGAGTAATTCTTCTAAAGATTGTAGCTGCAAAAAGATAAGGACTTGTTAATATGGCGTTAATACTTAGACTAATTAAAAGTCTAAAAAAGCGATGTTTTCTCAGCTGCACATTTCTAGCCAGTACTATTAACGGTATCAAGTTACTGACAAAAATTGCCAAAACGACAACGAATCCAGCCCAGAGATACTCATCCCCAGGATTGTATGTTTCACTAGAATTGATCATAGAAATTCCAGTTTTGGAGCTGTTACTTAAGAATGTAGAATTGTTCGCCATCGAAGCAGCGTTACCGACAAGAATATGACTGATAGATTAGGCACTTCTTGCTGCAGTAAAAATTAACTCCCCGTCGGAAAGAGGAGAAGACGTGTATAAGATTTCTCAGTCCAAATCTTTATCTTTCCAATACATAGGTGTCGGTAACAAACGGGGGAGGGGAGCAATAAACCTAAAAAGGGTACGCTGCATTTTCAATGCTTATACGATGTATATATCTTTCCAAAATAAGTGGGGGGCTTAGCCCCCCATCCCCTCCCCTGGCCCTTCGCCCAGTCTGGATGTCTATGCTATACTCAAAGCATTCATATAATTATGTTTATACCTAACTGGTATGGCGTTGAAAACTTTCAATAATAAATGAGTTAATTAAAACAGATGAAAACTAGAAATTTTTAAGTACAGTAAAACGTATGAGAGCGAAAGAATTTTCATATACACCTTTACATCTACTTATCAAAGACTAGAATTAAAAAAAAGAAGAAACGAATAAATGAATTTAAACAATCTTCACTCTTTTTTTCAAGACCCTTTAATTTTCCCTTTTATTGTCCCCCGCTTTCGCGAAAGCGAGGGGACATTAAATCTCATTCGTCTGTCCGTCCGTCCGTCTGTCCGTCCGTCTCTCCGTCAGTCTGTCCGTCCGTCACAAAAACTTTAACCTTGCCCATAACTTTTGATTCAGTGGAGCTATGACTTTCATATTTCATATGTGTATTCCTTGTGATGATAGGGCGTTCATATCAGACACAAAATGACATTAAAAATGACATCTCACCCAAAAAGACACCGAAAGCGGGGGACCACAATTCTTTGAATTTGCTTGTTTTTTCAAAGCCTTAAATATTTAAAACGTCAATATCTCAGGTCCTACAGTGACTTTTATCATAAAGAAGTTATCAAACCAGGATCCGTTATTTATCATACCGATTATTTGAAGGAATATTTATCAATCTTTACATTTTTTTCAAAGTGCGTTAATATGGTCGATATTAACGCACTTTGAAAAAAAAAATTTTTTTTCAAAGTGCGTTAGCTTGGTCCCAAATTTCAACGCACTTTGAAAAATTTTTTCAAAGTGCGTAATTTTTCAAAGTGCGTTGTAACAGTGCTATGACGAATTATGGAGAGATAATCAGATATGTTAAAACATGCAGATAAAAATAGACGTCAGTGCAATGTTTGTAAACCTTAAACTGGCTTTTTACATCATCTTATCACATATCAATTTCAAAAACTAATAAAATAATGTTTAGAATAATTACTAGTATTGCATTTTTTTTCGCGCAAAAATAAAAATACTCTTTTTTATAATAAACCCTTTGAAGATTATACTGTAGTATTTCCCAAATAAAACGAAACTTTGTTAACGGATATGGTTATTGTTATATTAATAAAGTCCATCTTCTGATACAACGCCAAGATATTTTCCAACACTAACGACATGAAAATTCATTGACGTTGTACAATGCAAGAGACAATAAACTCGCTACACAAATAAATAACTACCAGTCTTTCAGTACCACTACAAATATCTTCAGAGGAGAGAACATTGGACATTGGGATCATATGGGAGTTAGATACCAACTTGATAATGAAATATCCAAATCCAATAAATCAAAATAAGTCTTAGTTGGAAAGGTTTCAAAGGCAATGCAATTTATTTTTCATTGATAACAAAGATTAGAAAGAAAAAACAATAGATCTATATATAAACTAGAGGTACTGTGAGCACTGAGCTCATTTAATGAAACCCCCGTCCCCCATATGGTTATAATGGCAAAGACCATGTTTTGAGCTGCCGAAATAAGTGTCAGATCAAAAAGTAAGTGCAAAATGGCATTTTGTAATAAAGCATCTCTGAAAGTATCATCGAATTATATACAGTGGTGTAGGAGAAGGATATGTGGATACGAGATGGCCGGGTACCCTCTAATATTATGGAAAGAATGACAGTGTCAATGTTTTACCATGGGAAACTCGAAATATGTCTCTAATAAAAAAAAAAGTCACAATGGCACTATAAAACATGGAAACTGTGAAAGTCTAATTAAATTTTATTCAGTGGTATAAGAGGAGTTGCGGATAAGAGATAGGTACCCCAAAGCGTAACAGACAGACGAACAGACATCCCGAAAACTATATACCCTCCCTTTTTGATCCGACGCATATGTTGGTTTCCCATAGCAAAACATGGACACTGCCATTCTTTCTAGAATGAATAATACCACTGAATGAAATTTAATGATACTCTCACAGATTCTTTATTACATAATGCCATTGTTCACATCTTATTTTACTTTTTGATCTGACATTGTCTCCAAGAGGAAAACATGGACTTTGTAATTATAATCATATAAGAGGCACAGGTATCATTTATTTGACTCAGTGCTCATAATACCTAAATGATACAGGATACATCACGAATTCTTTCACATCATGTCATTTTTCACCCCATTATACCCCGCTTGAAAAGTGGGAGGGTGTATAGTGATCGAAATGTCCGTCCGTCCATCTGTCTGTATAGCTGTCCATCAAACTGATATTTTGGGGTACCCATTTCTTATCCGCAGCTCCTCTTATACCACTGCATAGAATTTGATGATTTTTACAGATTCTTTATTACATAATGCCATTGTGCAACTTCTATTTCACTTTTAGATCTGACATTTATTTTGCTTATCCCAGACATGGACTTTACCAATAAAATCATATGGGAGGCGGGGTAGAGGGAGCATAATTTAGTGAGCGCAGGGCTCACAGTACCTCAAGTTTTAGTTTTTGATCTGACACTCATTTCGGGTCTCCAAGTGCAAGCAATGGATTTTGTCATTATAATCATGTGAGAGACGGGGGTATCATTTAGTTAGATAAGTGCTCACAGTACCTCTAGGCATACCCCCGCCTGAAATGCGGGAGGGTACTGAGTAAATATTGATCGGGATGGCCATCCTTCCGTCCGTCGGTACGTCCGTTCGTCTGTTTGTGGTACCTTTATCTTAATCTTTGTTACAAACGAGGGTTGTCCGTAAAGTTCGTGGACAAGCTAAAAATTAAATAAAAGTTGCGTCATTGATATTTATTATTAGCAAATTTCTAATCCTTTACTTAATGTGAATTGAAAAATGTAAAATTTTATTCAATTTCAAATGTTTAATTACAATTATGGCTTCATATTAGACTTGGAATGGAGACCCAGAGCACCTAAAAATTTAAATTTAAAAATTATTTACTTTATAAATTTCATTTGTATTTTATAAAATTCTGCAGAAATCTGGATGACTCTTACATTATGAAGTTGAGAGAAGTTATCAAGTCAAACCTGCAAAATTTAAACATGCATTCAAAGTTTCAAAATGGCTGAGAAATTGAATTTAGAACTTATCAAGATAGGATCAGAATTGGTCAAAAAATGGACGTTTTCGGAATGGGTGGAGCAGTGAGCAGTGATAAAATTCTGCGTAGACATTAAAAAAACACCTTAAGAGACCAATACATTCTGTAAACAATCGGGAAAACATAGTAAAAGAAGCCATTCATTAGTATTTAAGTGGCATATAATATTTTCGGACGGGAAAAACAGTTTACAGGATGACATGCGTGAAGGAAAACCATCATTCCGAAATTGCAGTGCTGTAAAAATGAATTTCGTATCGTGATTTTGCCGTATTTCCGTAAATAAAATCATTTTTACGCGGACAGAGGTTGGATGATTGCAGGTAATTAGACAGACATTGGTAAATATTATTTTACATATGAAACCTGAACATTTTATGCACATTTTTATGACTGGTTAAAGCGGCATAAGAAATGTATTGAGTTAAATGGTGACTATGTTAAAAAAAAGTAACATGTACTCGTATTAAGTTTTTTACGTCAGGTAACGTCAAGAATTAACGTTTTAGTGCTCCGGGTATGAGTGTGTGTCTTATTCGTATCTGATAGAAATATAACTATTTGTGCTTTGTTTTTTGTTGAAAAATTGCATATTATAAAATAAAATAAAACATGAATTTAATGAAAATAATAGTGTCATATATTTTATCAATGTTTGTCAGTAATTATCAATGTTGTCCACGAACTTTACGGACACATATTTTGGGTTTCCCAGAGCAAAACATAGCACGGCCATTTTTTCTAAAATATTGAAAGTACCCGTCTCTTATCCGCAACTTCTCCTATGCCATTGAATATTTAATGATACTTTCACATATTCTTTATAACATAATGTCATTATGAACCTCCTATTTTACTTTTTGATCTGACACTTTTATATTCCGGGTTTCTCAGTGCAAAACAGGGGCTTTGTATTTATAACCATATGGGAGGCAGGGGGTATCATTTAGTGAGCTTATTGCTAAAAGTATTTTCAATTGTATTTTAGAGGAACTGGAATTAATTAAGTTCTACAAGTACCCATACATGTCGCTCCTTTTCTTAGGTATCTCAGATTTGAACATTTTCAAAATTTCTAAAAGCCGAATTTGAATTACCATATATCATGTATATTGCAATTGGATTCCGAAACTTCTTTAAAATCCTCACGAAGAAATATATATAGCGGTATTTTTTTTATGTGTATCGATTTGAACTTGCGTTAATTTTTACTGCAGCAAGAAGTGCCTAATCTATCAGTCATATTCTTGTCGGTAACGCTGCTTCGATGGCGAACAATTCTACATTCTTAAGTAACAGCTCCAAAACTGGAATTTCTATGATCAATTCTAGTGAAACATACAATCCTGGGGATGAGTATCTCTGGGCTGGATTCGTTGTCGTTTTGGCAATTTTTGTCAGTAACTTGATACCGTTAATAGTACTGGCTAGAAATGTGCAGCTGAGAAAACATCGCTTTTTTAGACTTTTAATTAGTCTAAGTATTAACGCCATATTAACAAGTCCTTATCTTTTTGCAGCTACAATCTTTAGAAGAATTACTCCAAGGGACGATTTCTTCAAAATCAGAGTGTCTTACGATTGCCTGTTGTTACAGTCTTATTTACATCAAGTTATCATTGCCATGGAACGATTCACTGCGACAGGACGAAATGTTTACAGTTATAAAAAATACTTTACAACACAGAGACAAATTGGTTACCTAATTCTTAGTTACATCATCGCTTTGGTCTTTGTTTCCATTGTTGCTGGAGTAAACTACGATTATGATTCAAAGCCGCGGTTCATTTATGGTAAAAGACATAGATACATACTGTTCATATACGGTTGTACTGTATTGATACTAGTGGCTACTATCATATTCCTATCTTCCATCTGCACCTACCGTGTAATAAAATCTTACTTGAATAAAAGAAGGAATGTGCAGCCGATGCAAGAAAGCCATTCACATAAAGGCCAACTAAAAATACAAAGTTTGAATAAAGGATTAATGTATTCACGACAAAATGAAGGCGCACCTGTCGAAGTACCCAGCACATCAACGGTGACACTTACTGTTTCAGCATGGAATAACTCGGAAAGAACATCAAATTTGAAGAAAGATTTGCAAGACAAATTAAATTCAAAGCAAACTGGTCCATGCAGTCAAAGGGCAGAGAAGAGACATACATCTCTTTCAGCAGAAAAATCGGTTTCAACAAAAGTATCGAAGTTTAAGCGTGATTTTGAGATTATTATGACATTTTTGTTAATTATTCTTGTCATGATATGTTTTAATGTTCCCTACTGGTTCGTAAGAATTCTTGTTGTCAAAGATGAAAACGTCGTTCCACGGCTTGTCAGACATGTGTGCTTTATTATTTCCGGTGCACAGTATGTAATGAATCCTATCATATACTTTCTCAGAATATATGCTTTTCGAAAAGCTCTTTTATGCGCAAACCATAGATGATTTACAGTATCTTTTATTATGAATACCATTGAAGGTATTCTCGAAGGAAATCCCACGCTGGCCAACTCTTATTAGCGTTATTCATGTTATTTAATTACTGTGATGACATGATGTATTGGATTAAAGACAAGTCATCTTTAGATACATCAGTTGATAGTTCGATCATTACCTTGATGATTTTGTGTCTTTCTGTTTTGTCTTCATTTTTAATAGAATAAATATATAATAGTAGATGTTTAATTTATTATTTTGTTAACAATTCTACTCTGCTTTCAGTCTTGGATTTATCTGTACTCTTTTATCATTGTAAAAAGGAAAGACGGAAGAATTAAGTAAATATTAAATATGGATAAAGAGCATGATGAACAATACGAAGACACGTACGAACAGACTTCAATCTCAGAAATCTATAAACAATACAAAGAATATGTATAAAAAAAAAAATAAAAAAAAAATCGCATAAAAACGGATCACAGGAAATTTCAGAGGTGCAGGAATCAGGTTCCCTTGTTAATAAGTATCGCCCACTGTGAGCCAAATTTGTACATAATTAGACCTAAAACCATCAGCGAAATACCCCTAACAAAAAAAAAAGTTTAACTTCAATTAATAATGTTAATTATTTAATGCTGTATATTGTAATATCTTTGAATTCCGCTTCCTAAAATCACATCTCCTTAATAAGTAACTAAAGTTTAAAATTATTCTAATTGTGATGGTTTTAATGGCTCTAAAGACTGCACACGAAAGAGATCTACTTATAGGATAGTTTTATGCAGTTAGAGTAATCTGCCCTTAATTGTAAGATTAAAGAGGCCCATGTTAAACTTACATCACCCATTGTGGTCTGGCTCTATTATCGGGGTCATGATTTGGAAAAAAAAAACAACTTGAATTTACACCAAATGAGGTTGCTTCCAGTTAAATATGATCACCTTTGCTGTTCTTGAGAAGATTTTTAACAATATTTTCCTATATATTATGTAAAACTTTGATCCCCCATTCATGATTGTAGACCCACCAATGGGATCAAGATTTAAACAAACTTGAATCTACACTACTTAACGATGCTTCCATAAAATACCGGTATGACCAAACATGACTTTGTCATTTTTGAGTAGAATAGTTTTAATGAATATCCCTATGAATTCATATGTAAAATTGTCCATTGTGGCCCCATCCCATCCAATCTCCGCCCGGGGTCATGATTTGAAATAACCTGAATCTACACTACCTGAGGATGCTTCCACATAAGTTTCATCTTTCCTGGCCCTGTAGTTCCTGAGAAGAATATTTTTTAAAAATGCCATTACTTTTTCACTAATTCCTAATTACGGTATCTTTCCTTGAAAGAGGGCATGACCCTTCATTTGAACAAACTTGAATTCCCTTTACCCAAAGATACTTTGTGGCAAGTTTGTTTGAAATTGGCCCTGTGGTTCTTGAGAAGATGAAAATGTGAAAGTTGACGACGACGACGACGACGACGATGCAGACAACGGACAAATTTTGATCAGAAAAAATTTATATATATATAAATTTATTATTTACAATAAATTACAGGATTTTCAGAACCTAATAAAATCTATTTCTAGGGGGGGGGATAATTTCAGTATGCCCCATAACGAAAATACTAAAGTTTTGCTTCACTTCGTCATCACTATTGTACGCGTGCGCAAAATAGTTGAATTTAAGTTATCATGGTTAACATGGTCTCAATACCCAATGAATGTGGGTAGACCAAGAATTTTGAGACAACCTATAGTAAAAAAAAGGTTCTTAGAACATATTTCTAACCATTGCACGTTTCAATTGAATGTTGTTTACAGGACTGAACTAAAAATATGGGGTGACCTTGACATACACGAAAACAACAAAACGGTAGATACAACCTTTTCGTGGCACTTATATTGTGCAGTCTTTTCTTGCTTTTTAGCAGTGCAGTTTAGTTGTCTTCGCTGTGTACTCATAATATTCAAATATCTACATGATATAGGTATCTTAATTAAATGAAAAACACATGATTTTGACTCATTGTGTAACTTTAATTATTTTCCCAATGTAAGTAAACAGCAGTGGTTACTGCTCATGAATAGTCCATTGCATGTCTTTGAACATTTTTCCTGCGGAAATAAAGCACGTACCCTATGTTCTAAATGAATGAAAAGATCTTAATCATGTTAATATGTACATCTTTATATGATACATTTTTCTCCGTGTCCAAAAAACGTTTCTGTTAGTGTTTGGAGCTTCCTTAAGTCAATGTTCTTCTTAAGATTTTGAAACTATGAGACGCAGTACAACATCCAGAACATGAGGTCTAATGTAAGCCAATGCTCACTAGCCCCCCCCCCCCCTTATGTGAATATGTACACTATTATGTAAATATGTTCAGCAAGAGCAGATGCACAGATAAATAGGAACTTGACATCAGATTCATACAAAAAAGAATCCCACCATATGGCATGCCTCAGCAGAGAGTGTGCTAAAATTTTAAACACCTGCATTAAGTAGTTGTTGAGAAAACTGTGACGAAAATTTGTTATGTATGGTATGGACAGTCGCAAGGATAAACAGAAAGTTGACAACCAATTAATTTGAACAAAATGGAATACCATCATTCATATGACATGCCTCAGGGAAGAATGTGCTAAAAGTTCAAGCATCTGTGATAGGTAGTTGCTGAGAAATTTCCTATGTATGGTATGGACAGACGCGCGGATAAACTGGAATTGGATTTGAACAAAATGAATCCCACCATCTATGGCATTCCTCAGCAAAGAGAGTGATTAAAAGTCAAGCAACTGCGACGAGTAGTCACTAAGAACACTGTCATAAAAATGTGTCATGTATGGTACGGACAGACGCACAGGTAAATAGGAAGTTGACATTGGATTTGAACATAGGACGATTCTCAGTTAAGATTGAACGTTCAGAAAGGCGTGGCATTCTCGGTGCTATGTAATTAGCGTCTATCAAATGGCGAATAAATCCTCATTGGTAAAGAAATTATAATAACATCAAGAACTTTAAATTGTTGTTGAAAACGATCGATGAAATGACTAAGCTCCACCTCTTTGCCGGGCGAGACAGAATTATTGGTTATTCGGTACAATCGTCGTCATTTGCCCAAATTTCTACCCCATGTATATATATTTCAACAGTGAATGAAAGCTGTGTAAATTTCAAATGCTGATTATGTACTGAAAGTCCAAGCTGAATCTGAGAAATTGTAATAATTGATTTCCAATTTATGTCTTGTCACAGCATTGAATGTGCAAAAATTTCAAGCACCTACAATGAGTATTTGCTGAGAAAACTGCGACCAAAATTTTTTACGTACCCTATTTTACTTTTTGCTCAGACACATATTTAGTTTTCCCATTGCAATACATGGACACGGCCATTCCATTTATTTTGAAGGACATCTATCTCTTATCCGCAACTTTATCGATACCACTGAATAAAATGTTATGATATACTTTCATATATTCTTTATTGCATAATGCAATTGTACATCTCCTTTTTTTTACTTTTTGATCTGACAATTGCACCTATTTCGGGTCTTCCAGGGCAAAATCAGGAAATTTGTCATTGTAAACTTATTAGGGGGATATCCTTTAGTTACCTCAGTGCTCAAAGTACCTTTAATGATACAGGACACTTCTCCTGAGGCCGATGAAAGAGGCAGTAGGTCCAGAGCCTCGTGACTAGCAGGCTGGTTTCAGAGCCAACAGATTGTGTGCTGACCAGTGAGATATAGCCTGCCTGTGCATCATCATCAAACAACCACTTTTAAGAGTGGAAGTCCCCTATCTATATCAACTTCATCAACTGTGAGAAAGCTGTCGACAGTGCGGACCTAGAGATCGACACTTTGGAAGAAACTGAAGCGGAATGGAGTACCCAAGAAGCTAATCTCCTTGATTCTAATAAAACGCAATAAAACGCCTACCAAGGCATGATATTTAGGGTTGTCCATATACTGGCCAGATGTCAGACATTCGAGATCAAGACACGCGTTCGAAAAGGGTATTTGCTGTCACTATATTATTTTCTCTTGGTCATTGACTGGATCATGGGGGCAAACACATCAAGCAGGAACAATGATATTCAGTGGGCACTCCTGATGCAACTTCACGATCTAGACTTTGCCGATGATCTGGCTCTTTCGCACAACCACATGAACAGTCATACATCATGTACATGTAGTAGGATAAAACAAATCGCCTTGTCAGTGTCGTTGGGCCAAGATGTCTGTATACCGGAACATATGGTTGTATGCCAACATATACATGTTTGGTAAATCAATAAAGAAATTGAATTGAATTGATCATGTTGATATTATACTGAAAGAAGTTCGACC
>PRKT01000054.1:457218-483011 GCA_003671525.1 Saccostrea glomerata
CCCCCCCCCCACCCCCTTTCAATTTGCTTCCGACTCCAGTGCAATATATGACACAAGGCATTGGCGAATTTCTATGTCCAAAATATATATAATATTTTGAAAAATCAATTTGTGTGTGTTTGTAAGTGCTGGGCCCTACCCTGTCCCCAAACTGTCCCCGACCATACTTATACGGATCCGGTTTTAATTTTACACACCAATAAAAATTCTGATTATCACTTCTTTATCATGTTTATAGTTCTAGATAAAATCTTTCTTGATGGTTGATAATAAAATAGCAGGTATACATTTGTTTATTTTAGTGTCACTGTGCATACAAATCATTTGATTAACATTTGCTATGGAAATTAGGCTGCATTTCATTTCCGGAATTTTTGGTAATTATCAACTTTTCATTTCCGGCATTTTAAAGTTTTCATTACCGACATTTTTTTTTTCATTTCCGACATTTTTCAAATACATATTCAGTGCCTATTGTAACAGATTTGATAACTACTTATGAAAAATTTAAAAGAATAAATCATAAATAAATCATTGAAATCCAATTTTGTAAATCTATCACTGATTTGGACATAAGTATGGTGCTGTCACTGACATTTAATTTAGTGCACATTAAATGTTGAGAAAAAGTTTAAAATGCTCATTAAACTCTTTTACCTAGACTTAGTGCCACATTTCAATTTTTCATAGGTAAAGTTATCAAATCTGTTACTATAGGTACTACATATATATTTGAAAAATGTCGGAAATGAAAACAAAAAAATGTCGGAAATGAAAACTAAAAAATGTCGGAAATGAAAAGTTGATAATTACCCAAAATTCCGGAAATGAAATGCAGCCTATTAAATTTTTCTGGTCAACAATTATAAAATATGTGTTTTCGTTAACCTCAGATATAATTCTTTATAATTTTAAAGAAAAATGGCACATAAACAATTTAGATTTTGAGATTTTAAAAAAGAAATATATTTTGAGATTTTTTTCTGATAGATGTGGACAGATACAACATCAATTTTTCAATGTTTTCCGAAAGGAATGTTCAATTATTCTCCTGGAAAATTGATTATTTTTGATTTTCACAAGTTTTAACATGAATCTGATGTGATTTGGTGCATAGTAAAATAAAATATGATATCAGACTTATTTATGTTCATTTTTGCCTGTTAACTTTCAAAAGGTAGGTATACTCTGAGACATGTTGTATGAAAATTAACCTGCAAAGATTTCTTTTTTATGGGTGTTTTACTTAGTTTATGAGTTATTTTAGGTATCTAAATTAAAAGATGGGTACTCTGAGACATGTTGTATGAAAATAAACTTGCAAAGATTTCTTTTTTATGGGTGTTTTACTTAGCCTAGTCATGTTAGTTTATGAGTTATTTTAGGTATTTGAATTAAAAAAAATTATTAGTTTGATATAAATTTTTAAAAGTACGACCCTACCTTAAGAGCCAGTCCGCGAGAAAACCATGCAAAATTCAAAAAATCGTCCAAATGGAAGGTTGCAACTTGGGAATTTTTAGTGGCTTAAAATTTTCTACATAAGGGTAGAAGTGAAAATATCCACAAAAAATGTCGAACCCTGTATCTATTTTTAGTAACAGCTCATTTGCATATTTGTCGAAAATCACACAAAATTTAATGGAAAATGTATACAAATTGATCAAGTCAAAAAGTTACCTTTTGTCATCTGTTTATTTTCAAATTTTGTTTTATTGTCAAAGTCATTGTCCATTTAACACAATTAATGAGGAAAAATTTAAATCAAATGAATATTTTATTTTTTACACATCTATTTATAGATCCTAAGTAAATGAGTATGATTTTTTAGCCATTTTTAGACGCTCGTTTCTCTCAAGACCAAGGTTGAAATTAAATCAAATTAACTGTTACTTTAAGAATGATCTAAGGTCTACTCTGTATTAAAATATTGAGCTTGGGAAATAATATCTACATAATGTAAATTAACTTTGAAATACCATATTTTGCTACAATTTCACATATTTTAAATAACAGTCTTTTACCATATTTTTGGATTATTTCTATGATATTTAAAGAAAAAGAGAAGATTCTTAATCTAATATATTTTTTAGAAGAGGAATAACTGATTTGGACACTTCATATAACTTTCTTTTGCTTATTTTAGCCCCTTGTTACCAATTTGCTGGTGTTAAATTGTTATCTCCCCTTGTTGGAACTCTTTTGTATTATTGGGTAAAAAGTGACAGGTATGTCAATATATGGAAAGAAGAAAGTCATGTATGATCATTTTTTCTTCACCTAGGGAGTTGTTGTGGAGTATTATTGCACTATGAAAGAGGGAAAACTATTTTAAGAAAATAACAATTTAGCTTGAATAAACAAATATATGTAACAGTCCCATAGGAAGCAATTTCAGTGTGAGGGAGGGGGGACAACCTACATTATCAACCTACCAAGAATTCCATAGAAAGTAATAAAAAAAATAAAAGTTCATCAGATGTTTTTTGTTTTTTTTTTTATTTTGGGCATATACATGTAGTAGGTATATTTTCTATAGGGTTCTGTCCTCGGGGAATCTACAAGTATTTCGTGGTAATTAACAGATACAAAATTTTTCCTAACAAGTACAATTGAATAGGAAATTAAATCAAATAATAACATATTTTTGATCAAAATATACATTTGATATTTTTGTTTAAGGCACCTGGCCCCGTTCAAGATCAAGATCATTTTATTCACTCAAACCATTTCAGGTACATGAGGACAATGAAGAATATTTACAACATATACATTCAGGTCAGAGGACAAGTATATGATATACATAATCAGAATATGAAAAGGAAAAGAAAAACACATATGAAACATGTAATAATGAAATAAATGAGGGATCGAAAAATCATGGAGGAATGACTAACTAAAATCATATATTTTCAATATAAATGCACATTGTTTTCTTAGTGTCTTAGCAACTTGTTTTGTCATCATTTGAGAAAATATAAGAATACAAACAGGTATTTGATTGCATACTCTCAACAAATTCAAAAATAATTTGTAATTTCAATCAACATGTAAATTGTTTAGGTTTCATAAATTTAGTGTGTTTTTGAGTTAACCAAACACCGTCATTCCTAGGAATATTTTTAATTTTACATTACATACTTTAAACTACTGTGTTACGTAACATTCATATATTGATAAAGCCACCTCACATTAAAATCATCAGCTCAGAAGGAGATGCCACCAATTTAGGTACCCCACCGATATAGGACCCTCCACGATAAATATTGGCAAAATTATTCGGGGGAAGATACTACCCCCCCCCCCCCCAAGAAAGTTTGAGTCGTTACTGCAGCCAAAACTTTGATAGTTTGCAGTAAAAGTGGTAAAAATTTAAAACTGGCTATAAACATGATAAAAGACTGTGTAGCGGACAGTACATAGGGAACTTATACTGCCTCGCCAGTGAGCTAGCTTTTCTGGTGATGCGGTAGAGTCTCCCTCCAGGCAAGTTGAGCAACGGCGAGCCTGTTTAACCGCTTCACGTTACAAAATTGGTGGCAGCGTAGTAACTGGTGTCCTGCTTCAGGAAGTCTTAGAGCTAGGACTTAGTGTCCGTAAACAGACTTCGTGTCTCTGGACGGCAGGGGTTGCCGTATCTGAAGTCAGGTTCCGATCTGCTTCAGAAAGCTCTAAGACTAGGACTTTGTGTCCAGGTACGGACTTCGTGTCCGGGAAAGGCATTGGTTGTCGTAGCTGAAGAGGCCCAAATACTCAGAGAGAACTCATGCTAAGCTTTGGGTCGAAGCTTCCCTGAGCGGGTGAAGTGTAGCGGACAGTACATAGGGAACCTATACTGCCTCACCAGTGAGCTAGCTTTACTGATGATGCGGTAGAGTCTCCCTCTATTTCACAGGTCGAGACCACTAGATTTTCTGACGTCAGAATAAATTTGCATGTAAATTAGCTAATATGTTTACTTTACCTACAGCTGAATGAGCCGCAATGCATTGTGGGCTACTACAACTACCTAGCTGTGTTGAAAATTAAAAGCAACTTGAATTGTCCCTTGGAAACTTATTTTAAATTCTTTTTTGAAATTTTTGAAAGAAATATTTAAAATGATGTATAATCTTTCATTTTTATGCTCACATTTACAAAATTTGCTTTATGAAGCCTTATATCAACTTATAATACATCCGCCTAGTATACCATTGTACAAGTGCTATCGTGTCAATAAAACATTGTGTTTTTTTACGTGATATACGTGTACATAGCTTTCGCAGGTAGTATATAGGTCCTTGTTTTTAGACCGCAGGAGAAAGTGTGCAATTATTATTTAACCCCTCAATATTATCAGAAAGTGTTTTATGTATATGCAAAAGTCAAAGCGTTTGTACGATATTCGAAGCAACTGTTAATCATCTAAAACAACTCCAATATTAAATGTGAGCATGGAGCAGTGTCTTCAGAATATAATCTTTCAATTTCGGTCTAATAAAGTTATAAAGAAGCTCTACAGTTTTTCCGGTGACGAGTTAAATTTTGTGCAGTAAACCGACGAAAACCACGTGTAGCCATTGAATCGTAAACACGTGGTAGGCTGTTATGCTTTGGGAATCTTTCACTTGATTGGAGAACGGGCGTGACGAAGACATCGTCACGTGTTGAAAATTGCCTTCCATATAAGGTAGTGGTCTCGACCTGTTTCAGGCAAGTTAAGCAACGACGGGCCTATTTAACCCTTGGATGGGTGATCGTTTCACGTTACAACTGGATTCATATTTATTCAAATTGGGGGGAGGGGGCTATCAAATTTTGCCAAAATTATTTTCAAAACATTATTAATAAAATTGTTTAAGGCTGTGTAAATTAATATTTGATACTTTTTCTGAATAACCATAATGGTGCTATTAATACATGTACCATTGCAGACAGAGATAAATTGTTTTTTTTTAATGTTATATGTATCCACTGAAAACAGTCGGGGGAGGGGGCGTGTCAGTCAATCAAGGTCAGGATATTAAATATACGAGTGTATCTAGTACCCAATCGTTTAACCCCATCTACCTCTCCACAATTTACATACTAATGTAAATGAAATGGATAAAATAATGAAAAATGATAAGGGTTCTAACTGCTAAAACGAGGAAAGGAAAACGGAACGGAAAACGTATTATATTATTTTATTTTAGATTCAATCACCTTAAATAAACGAATTTATAAACAATATATATCTTAGAAATTCAATCTCCCATTATTTAAATAAAGTTGATTTATTCATGTTCATAAAATGTCTTATTCACAAAAATTGCAGTCATAGCAGTGACGTAGAAACGATTTTGAAAGGGTCAGGGGTGGGGGGGGGGGTAAAATTAAACTTACCTGAAAAGAATTTGCCAAGCGAAAAAAGAAGACAATTGTTTGATTCGGGAGGTGGGATAAGAATAAACTCCAACATCTTTCATTTTTTTAACCTCCTTTATGGAGCTTTTTGTATAATATCCCCTGTCAGTATTTTTATAAGATTGTACCAATTTAAAGCCATATATGGCGTAACTGATCAAAAAAATATATTTTTGAAAAATACAAAATTAAGTAAAGAAATATAGTTAATAGATTCAAATTAAACCTTTTCATACAATTCTGAACACGGAGAACACCTCGTTTCATCTAATAATACGATTTTATCTTCTCTGTATTGTGTTATTTAAATCTTTTGTATTTTCTTCCGAGTCGGAGAAAATTCCAGGAATCCAAATTAGATTGTGATATCTTTAAAACGCAATTGACTTAGATTTTGTAATTTACGGAAAAGTTCTATCTTTATATAAAGTAATGATACAATTAATAAGTTCTTATAATTTTAGTCTAATAATTTTCATTGTAAATACGCCATATATGGCTTTAAAATTGACAGAAAGCAAACAACTAGCTGCAGAACTGAAGCTCTCCTAAAAAAAACATATACCGGTATTGATAGACCGGAGAGCTACAGTGCCACCCATTGAAAAAACTGTATATTTATTGCGCACAAAAAAAAAAATGCGCTGTTTCTCGATTTATTTCTCCGTGTTCCTAAAACTGTCATCTCAAAATTTTACCAACTGTGTGTTTCTAACATATTCTTTCACCGTTTCCACAACAAAACATTCCTTATAATTGTTTCTAATAGCCCTCCTGGACCTGGAATTGAGAAGATATTTCGGTCTACAATGAAGCGCATTGAAGTGGTAAAATTTTCCGTTTGGATGAAACGTTCTGAGTCATGTTTTGAATGTCAATTACAACATAATGACACGCCCATTTCTTTAGAAACGAGAAAGAAATATTCGTCGTAATGTTTAAGGACACCCCATTCTTCGCGACAAGCAATATGAGTTACACTGTGATAGATCTTTAAAAAAAATTAGAAGAGAGAGTTAGAGACTCTCCGCTTCTGTAAAACACAAATTGCAACGAATATGTACATATTTTTGAACTTATCATGTCTATTGAAGTTACCACAACACATGTTTCGGTCGAACACGTGTTTACTCGGTATTTATTTAGACCGTCAATTTTATTGGCTATTATATTTATGGAAAACCTGTTCTACAGGTATTCTATTAAACAAATCGACCGTTTTATCCATTTCTAAAGAAATGGGCGTGTCATAAGATGACTATAAACGTGCTAAAGATAGCTCAAAACGTTCCATTCGAACGGAAAATTTTACCACTTTCATTGTAATGCGCTTCGTACAGATGTAAACCACAAGTGCTTGAGGACAGGACCCCCCCCCCTTCGATATAGACCCCTAGGCTTATTCGAATTTTTTCTCATAAAATATCTTTCATTGCCATATTTGTGATAAGATCTATACCAGCAAATCGAAAAATTACCTAAAACAAACACTCTATTAAATCTACCCTACATTCTCTATGTAAAAATCATATACAGAGTGTAGACATTTTTATGCGCCCGGATCGATAGATCCTGGGCGTATATTGTTTTGTCCTGTCTGTTTGTCTGTTTATCTGTTTGTCTGTTGTCAACTTTAATCTTCGCCATAACTTTTGAACCATAAGAGATAGAGACTTAATATTTGGTATGCATACTTCACTATTATAAAGTCCTTTCAAATGACATCAAGGTCAATGACCTTGTGACCTTGACTGTGACCTTTATGCTAAAAATAGCTTTTTCCACTGTTTGTCATAACTTTTGAACCATAGGAGATAGGGACTTCATATTTGGTATACTTACTCCACTAATAAAGTCCTTTCAAACGACAAGTTCAATGATCTTGTGACCTTGACTGTGACCTTTATGCTAAAAATAGCTTTTTACACTTTTTGCCATAACTTTTGAACCATAGGAGATAGGGACTTCATATTTGGTATGCATACTCCACCAATTGAGTTCTTTCAAATGACACCAAGGTCAATGACCTTGTGACCTTGACTGTGACCAATATACTAAAAATAGATTTTTTTTAACTTTGTTGCCGCCGGGCGCATAGTGTTTCACGAACACATCTTGTTATGAAATGTAACTTTAAACAAATTTTCTATCCCGGTTCCGACGCCTATGTAAACAATTGGCAAAATGCTAATCCTCATATTAGGGGTAATTTCTGACAATTAACTTTTATTTAATTTTTAATTTTAATATTTTTCACTCTTAATTATTATTTCAAAGAAAATTTTTACATGTTTCAATATCTAACAACAATTATTTATAATTTAAAGTACTATATTTGACTTTGTAACCCACTTGAGTTCGAGCAATTTTTTCGAAAAATTGACAATTTGTAAATCCCCATATCTCAATTATTTATTATTTCCCAAGCTCAATATTTGGCAAAGATAATGTTTAGAGTTATATTTATACAATAAAATCAAAAAAGATAATTTCAAAGATTGGTCTTGGAAGATTTCTGGCATTAAATTTGTAATACTTTTGGCAATTCTTGAAAATTGGCATCATGCCAATTTTCAAGAGTTGTCTGCCCTTTGATATATTGCATATTTGATTATGATAAATGTCAATTTTGAAAGAACATAGTCTTATGTTATTCAAAATACCTTATTGGAAATGCAAATTTAATTTTGAGTAAAATAAATCAAATGTGAATTTTACCATTTTTCTTAATTTTTTTAAGTGCATTTGCACTTAAAGGTGCAAAAAGGAGGTGGCGCTGCCTACGGCTGCCATGTTGAATGATGGGAATTTTTTTGGTCATTTTTTAATAACATATAATAAAGTCTAACTACCCACCAAATTTCATTAAGATATGACAACCTTCAATTTGGACAGTTTAGCATGGTTTTCTCGCGGACTGGCTCTTAAGTATGTAAGTAAGAACAGAGGAAATCGGAATGACATAATTTTGTTGTGAAACCTTCCAAGAATCCTCCCACTACCAGGATACCATGCTACCATAAAAATTTTAAATTTCCCGCAAAAAACTCTCCAAAAAATTGAAGATTCTCAAATTAATAAATAAATTCCATACACAAATAAAATTGTTTTGTATTAATTAAACCTTTTTTCATTTGAAATCATACACGTTTATGTTTCATATAAAAAAAAAAGTTTTGTCGATTTATGCAAATGATGTTGGTACGTACGGGCACTTGTCATTTTCCCGATGCATGTTGGGTAGTATTGAAATATGGCGGCTCCCATTCTGAAGTGGAAGCGGGTTACCAATACTACAGGACCGTGTCCGCGGCCCAGACATGGTCATAGAGCAGTTGCAATCAAAGATCTGATGGTTGTTTTTGGTGGTGGTAACGAAGGAATCGTTGATGAACTGCATGTTTACAACACTGGTAAGTTTGTTTGGGTCGGAAGATATAAGCCAGAGAGAGTCGCCATCTTGTTTAAATGTCAATCTTCAGCGTCATCTTGACTGTGAAAATTTGCAGTGATTGTTGACTGAACAATGTATGCATATCGAAGTGAAAATAAGTTTGGTTTAAAAAATTAATTTATTTCATGCTTAGCCTCAATGTGATTGACTTTGGCAGAAAATTTTATATTTGTTCCGAAAATTCAAGATGGCGCCGCCCTATATTAAACCACGGTGATACTGACAGTGTTCATTTGTTCCATATCTTTTTGATTTATGAAAAGATTGTAATGAAGTCAATTTTTTGAGTCAAGGTTTCATTTGTAATACAAGACCGGTGAATGTCATTTTACTTAACAAAGTTAGCGGCTTGCGTTTTGGTCAGTTGTCTACAAACAAACAAAATGGCGGCCTTCTCTGAAGCGGCGGCTGCTTTGAAAACGAGGCTGGTTTATATTCATGCTGAACCCAAGGTTACCAGACAATTCGGCCTGTAACACTTCGACCACTTTAAAAGAAAATAAAATAGATCTCTTTGTAAGCAATGTTTGTGCGCTTTGATGATCATTTTTCATTAAAATGCTTTTCAATAAAATTTTGCTCTCACAAACCAAACCTTTAAAGTGAAATCTCTAATTTGAAAAGTGTAAACTTTTTTTTCTCAATGGAGCATATTGTTCTTGCCTGGTGAGTTTTTTTCCGCTGTTTTCAAGACAGGAAGAGACCCACAAATTAATGTCCATAATCAAATGTTGGCTGCATAACTTCTCAGCTTTTTTTGATGCACGAAATCACGTGAACATTTTCACTCATAAATGGAGGAGTTGACTCCTCATTTTTATGCACAGAAAAACCTTGTGTTTGAATTAACTTCAGCTTTGTTTATGAGTTGACTCACTTCAAGTGTAGGACAGTTTGACTTTGTATATGAGTCGTTTTTTTTATGGCATGACTGGACACCTTTTTCGACTGGTATACACTTGGCCCTTGTTTTGTTTTAAGGGCACTCCTACTTCTTAAAAGTCTTCTTCTTTCATAACTGGGAAAATGTACCATTGGAAATATTTCCAAACCGACATGATCTTTAAGAATTGAAAACTTTCAAATAAATGAGCAGGTTGCAAGTACAATTTATAATACATGTATTATAAAAAAATATTTCTTATAATCCTGATTATTATAATATTTGATATTTATAAATAATTTTATTTAAATAATCATTATAATTATTTTTTTTTCAGCCACCAACCAATGGTTTGTCCCAGCAGTGAGAGGGGATATCCCCCCAGGTTGTGCAGCTTATGGTTTTATCTGCGATGGCACTCGTATTCTGGTGTTTGGTGGCATGGTTGAATATGGAAAATATTCCAATGAGCTTTACGAATTACAGGCGAGTCGCTGGGAGTGGAAGAGGCTGAAGCCTAAATCTTGTAAAAATGGACCACCACCATGTCCAAGACTGGGTAGGAATGAGTTTCAGAATTTCCCATATTATAATATTTGAATTATATTTCCCAATTATTATTAACTTGATGAAGGTGTTATCTAGCTGTGCTTATTGCCGTTTAATTAATTTACAATATAGGCCACAGTTTTACCTTGCTTGGAAATAAGGCGTACTTATTTGGAGGGCTTGCAAACGACAGTGAGGATCCCAAGAATAATATACCAAGGTACATGTATATACACAGGGTTCGAAATTAACTTTTTTTAGCACTAGTCCGCACGGACTAGTGACTTCTAGCTTCCACTAGTCCGCAAACTATTTCACTAGTCCGCCCACTAGTATGTAGTGTTGTCAAATCGGTTGAAAATCAGAATCGATTAATCGGTAGCATCGGTTGACCCTAACCAACTGATCATCGGCCAATAATCAAATCTGTAACCCTTTGCATAAAATAGGCATTAGATTTGATAAAATTTAGAATTTTATTGTTAAATAATGTAAGTTAAGGTGCATTGTACAGATCGAAATTCTAAAAACAGTATATATGCAGTTTGACAATTGCATGATTAGGAATTACTTGGCATGGGGAAAGTAAGCATTGACAGATCAGGCTTTGATTTACATGATCATCTAAAATGTATATGGAATTAATTTTTTTTACTGTTATAAGACATTTAATATTGCAAATCCTTGTGATTCCGAATGAAATGAGAAGTGAATTCCCCCAAATACTGAAAACTAATATATTTCAATTATACAAGTACAGATGTAGTTTAGTTTCTTCACTTTAGAAATACAATTATCATTATCTTTTGATTTATTTTAAACAGATTTTAAGTACATGTATTTTAAAATAGTAAAGGACACCTCTTTGAAGATATATATTTTGATAACAAGAGCCTGTTCTTGAAAAAAAAGTGAGTAAACTGTTAAAAAGATATGTGCTTAAATATACCGATTAATCGATTGTTAAAATCTCCAATCGATTGTCTAAAATCGACAGCCTTTCCGACCGATCATCGATTATAAATCGATCATCGAGACAACACTACTAGTATGTAAAAAGAATAACACAAATCTTAAATTTTTATCAATATATTCAATGAAATATGTGTCCACACATCAGTTGAAAGCATATGGTGAAAGAAAGGGGTTTTTTTTAACTTTCAGAAATCTCCACATGGTCACGTCTTTGTCTATCGATCACAATGTAGAAAAAGCTTTATCGCAGTTGCGTTTCTCGTTTATTTTCAAACGTCTGAGAGATTCGGAAATAAAATTAATAAAATGTGAACCGATTCAAGACTTAAATCCGGATTTGCACTAGTTCCTGCGGACTAGTACCTTACAAAATCTGCTAGTCCGACACAATTTTTACTAGTCTCGGACTTACGGACATGACTTAATTTCGAACCCTGATACAGTCCGCTTTGTCATCACTGTTAGGAATTCAACGTGGGTTTTATTATATCTTTTATTCATCTTAGAGAAATGAATTATAAACTAAAAGGCATAGGTAATGTGCTATGAATATAAGATTCCCTGTTCTGAAAGAGATGATATATAGGAATAAATATGCCATTTATTTCTAAAATCAGTGAATATACATTTAACTTTGAATTTATCATGATTTTATCAGTTTCAATACGTTTTTGTAGATATCTGAATGATCTTTATGTATTGGAACTTAAACCCCATTCTAACGCACTCTCCTGGGATTTCCCTCCCACAATTGGACAGCCCCCTCCCCCTCGGGAATCCCACACTTGTGTGGGGTACGCAGAGAAAGATGGCCGACGGCCCCGACTGATCATCTACGGAGGAATGAGTGGTTGTCGTCTCGGAGACTTGTGGCAGCTAGATATAGGTGGGACACTCTTAATTACCTTTTGAAAAGAAAGAACACAGGTGAACATCTTTGT
Organism: Saccostrea glomerata; assembly: GCA_003671525.1. Classification (NCBI taxonomy): domain Eukaryota; kingdom Metazoa; phylum Mollusca; class Bivalvia; order Ostreida; family Ostreidae; genus Saccostrea; species Saccostrea glomerata. The sequence goes on from PRKT01000054.1 coordinate 469,406, forward strand.
CTAAATGAAGAGAGATGGTTATTGATGTACAATTTTATGTACATGCACATGTTTATAGGAGGTTTTTCAAAGATAAAACCTTGGAGTGTAGAATTTCTTTAGTATAATACATTCAAAACTTGAGTGATCAAGTGATGAATTGTCAATTTTATGGGTTCTTGATTAAAGATTTCATAAGTCAGTTGCAATTGAAGTTACTGAAGCTTATTATTTGTGGCAGATACATACACATGGATTAAACCAGTGGTTCAGGGAATTCCTCCTCTACCCAGGAGTCTTCACTCGGCCAATGTTATCGGTCATCGGATGTTTGTATTTGGAGGGTGGGTTCCATTGGTCATGGATGACGTCAAGGTGGCAACACATGAAAAGGAATGGAAATGTACTAATTCACTTGCCTCCCTTAATATTGGTAAGTCAATATATAGAAATGAACTCACTGGTCATTATATAGAAATGTTCTAATTCACTGGCCTTTCTGAGCATTGATAAGTTAATATCCAGTCAAACCTGTTTTAAGATGCCATTTGCAGGAGAATGACAAATTGGCCACACAGGTTTCAAACCGATGAATAAAACCTCAGGTGAAATTGTAATTATTGAGATTACATCAAGAACATATTCAAACACCAAAAAAACTTTTGTTAAAAAGAATTCATTTAATCATATTAATTAAATCATTAAATCCTGACAGAATTCAAATTACACCTGCAATTATGGGAGTGGCCGTAACAGCAGGTGATACTGTATAGAAATTTCCTTGACTTTATAGTTTTGTATAAGGAAAATAAACTTAGTACATCAGTACATTGTATATACATGAATGGATCTGTATTTACATTTTTTACACTTTTTTGAATTTGAGCAAATTCTGCTCAGTCAAATGGAAAAGAAAAAAATAATCCTTAATTGTTTTGATAAATTTTTAAGCATTAAAAAGTATAAATTTTATCTGTTGCTCTTGAAAAAAATATTTTTTGTGTACTTTACTGTCATACTCCTTGTAGAAACAATGACCTGGGAGCCCTTGGCTATGGAGGTGTTTGAGGATTCCCTTCCCCGAGCCCGGGCTGGGCACTGCTGTGTGGGCATTCACACGCGACTTTATATCTGGAGTGGACGGGATGGATACAGGAAAGCATGGAACAACCAAGTATGTGGGATTAGTATACTGTATATAAAAGACGTCTTAATAAAATAATCTCACTGAGTACTCTCACTGAAATAATGTATTTTTAAAGAAAAATTTCTTGGATTGAAAGGGAAAGAAAAAAAGAAAAACAAGATCCATGGTCCATAGCATGTGAAATAGAATGTATATTAAGTTCGTTAGTTTGTTGTGAATGTGTCTGAAATAATTAGGGCCCCGCAAGGATTTGCGGGTGCCCTATAGTAATCACTCTGTCCGTCCGTCTGTCTGTCTAGCTGTCTGTCTGTCCGTCTGTCACTCTTCCTAATGATTTCTTTTTAGGTGTGCTTTAAAGATTTGTGGTTTCTTGAAACAGGTAAGATTGCTTAAGATAAGTTGCATATACTAGGATATAGAATAATTTTCTTTAAACAATTTCTTAAACATTTCAAAATTAAAAAATAAGTATCATTTGATCATGTTTTGATAACGTGTGAGAAGAGTTGAAGACCGAGTCACACAGTGGTAGTTGATAGTAAGAAAGAGCATGAAACACTTTAACAAGAGGTAAAGATTGAAATAAACATGGGAAATAATTGTGATGTGTTTACAGAGAAGCCTCCAGCTCCGTCACGTGTACAGCTGGTCAGAGCCAGTACAAACACACTGGAGGTATGCTGGGGAGCCGTGCCTACCGCTGACGCTTATCTTCTACAGCTACAGAAGTACGACCTACCCCCCTCCCAGGCCCTCACCCCCACGGCGGTCCCTCAGACCAACCCCTTGATGAAGGCGGTTACCTCACCCAGTACTCCACAACCCACGGTGGTCAGGACCCCAACGCCAGGTAAGGGGAGATTATTCTAGAACTTAATTCTGGAGATTTAGACATTAATGTTGAATATTTTCTACACTTTTCTTTCTGTAGGTGATGTTTTGGTGTAATTTTATTCTCTTCTCTGCTTTCTTGTAATAATAAGCCCACATTTCAGGGACTTGATCCATTTTGTTTTAGACTATAAAATTCTCAAGGAAGGAGGTGTATGAGGGACAGAAGTATCTGCTTTATCTGATTATAAAAAAGAAAGAAAATGACATAAAGTAAAAGATAAATAAAATTTAGTACAAAAGCTTAACTGCACACTCCCATATAATTAGGAATGATGCATTTATTAGATCTTGATTTGATGATCAGACAATCTATGTACAATGTACCCATGACAAGTAAGCTTTATTTGTACCTGTTTTTAGGAATTGCACAGATTCGAACAAATTCTGGAGCAATAGGCTCCGTTACCATGGCATCGCCACAAACAATTAGAGGTAGATCTCTACGACTTTTTGCATGTCTGTATATTATCTTAGCTGACCCCATAAGATAATGGGTGAATTGTGATGTAGAATTTACAAATCAGCAAGCCTGGTGTAAGTGATTCAGCAATACATGTCACCATAGCATGACAAGTGGCTTTTATATCTAATTTATCTCCCCAAAAAATAAAGATTTGTGTTTTTGCATATTGGACATGTTGGAAGCAATGTGTAATTTGTTTATTATTTATTTTGATTTGTTTATTTCATTTTCTTTGATTTGGCTAATTTTAGGAATTTTTCACTAGAACAAATACTGTATTCCTCCTGTAGTTAATGCATTTAGCAGTCTTTACCAAACTTCTATTTTTACCTCTCTAGTCCAGTCAATAAAAAATATTGGTCACTCGAATAATTAGTATCCCCTTCATTTTTTACACCAGTTAAAATCCACTCAGGGTTACTTTTAAGAAATGAGTTTAATTTTACACTTCATGATAGATATGCCCGTGTGAAGCGTTGTAGTTCATATACCTCATGAATCTTCAAAAATTAAATTCATTTCTTATATTTACATTATTTTTCTGATGACTTTCCATAAATTTTTGCCTGCAACTATCATTTTTAAAGCAAATCAGTGTGCACTATATTTTTTGATGTCAAGTGTGGTATTATGTGGTATTATGACGTAAAAATGGAGATATTGATGTATTCGTGGTATATATGTAATGTAGTTCATGAGAAAATAAACTGCATTTTATTTTGTAAAAAATCATAGAGGAAATTTATTGGAAATGTAAATATTACTGTGTGACTCACCTGTATAGAAAAAAGCCACTTAAAAGATACCAGTTTGTATAAGGGAATATTGAGGGGGGGGGGGGTTAGGGACCACGGATTGTTAAAAAATTATCAATTGTCACAGATGTGTTTGCCTTCAGCAACAATATTTTGATAGTTGGGGACTTTCGTAACTACATTACAGTGTACTAGTTTTCAATATTTTTGGTAATGCACAGAGCCCCTTATATATGGAGGAATACTGTGTGCTTCATGGATTATTGTAAGAAATAAAAAAAATCAGATCTTTTTTATCTGGAGGATTACGGTATTTGTTGTTTCCCATGTTGTACACAGCTTTATGTTTTTTCTTTTTGATTTTCAAAATTGTCAGCAATTTTATTTCATTGCTTTGTAGCTTAAAATCAAGAACAATAGTGGATGTATTTAATTAGTGACATAATTTTAATTTGATGCACTTCTTGATTAGACTTTTTGTACCTTTATGCATTGGTGCTGGATTTTATTACTCAGGTATTTTAACTTGATGTAGAAAACTAACTCCATGCTTTTTATGTCTGCCTGATGTTTTTTGTTCGTCCAAAGATTAGATTAAACAGAAAATTTCTTTTAATTAGGTACTAATGATATTATAACATAAATTATTCAATTTTTGCTAAGTGAACAAGCATACTTTTTCAGTCACTGATTTGAATTGGCATATATCAATGACATCTTTCATTGAAAAAGCTGTAGGTTAACATGTGTTTAAGTTTTTTTACTGCTATTTATAGTAACAGCTGTAACCGCCAGACAAAAGACACCAATCACAGTGAACCCTGGAACAATCAGAGTGGCCTCCCCTCAAGTCGTGACCCTGCCTCAGCAGCGAGCTGTAGTTTCCAACACGGTAATCAGATAAAGCAAAGAGGCCCATTTTACAAAAGGACTTACGACTTAAGACCAAATTTAATTTTTCATGTAATTTTTTGATAAACATTATATCAGAATTATTTTAATCTTTCTAAAAGAAATGTGGTAAGATGTTTTTACACAAATGATTTTGAAGAGAATTATTAATTTTGCAAAATTTTACAATCATCAGAAGTTTTTGGTCTTAGTCGTAAGTACTTTTGTAGAACGGGCCCCTTGCTTCTATTTCTTTTCTAAAAATACATGTAGTTTAAATTTCTCTATTAGGCTATCTAAATTTAATTCCTTGGTTCTCAGGCCAATTTTCTCCAAAACAGATGCGGGAGGGCGGCATTTTATTTTTCATTTTATTGGCGATAAAGTAGATTGGCGTATGGATCACCTTGATGAATGCGTGAAAAATTTTACAGCTCTGAAACGGGTATGTCGACAGGGAGTAGCTCGCTACGCGAGCCAACTCAAAAAAATGATATATAAAAGTTAAACCAGTATAAACTTAGCAACAAAAAACATTACGTTTCCTGGGAGAGGGTCAAACTTCATGCATGTACGTGTGTAATAATAATGACTCAAGGACAGTAATATAACTTACTAAGGGCACTTGCATGCCTTGGTTATCTTGACCAGTCTAACATGATATAACTTACTGTGGCCACCTGCATGCCTTGGTTTGTCTTGACCAGTGTCACAATCTGTGGCTGCCCAGTGGTGGACGTGCCCCCAGTGCTGGCCTTGTGGACTGTGATGATCTGTTTTCCACCAATCGTCTGTTGAATGGCTCCTGGTGTAGACTTAAGGATAGTGGCTCCTGGGGTAGCCACTCTCACCGTGGGGGTTGTTGGATTAGCCGTGGTAGCTGAAATATCAAACAAACCACATCAATTAAAAAAATTTCATCTTCCATCCTTAGTTTTTAACTTGAACTGTAAAAGTAATTTAAAATTTGATGTGTTACAAGTCATAACAGATATACATGCATTGTATATGTACATTTTACAGTTGTCAAATTCAGATCTGTTTAATAAGGTGAATTAAACATTCAATCTACATAAAATCTTAAGTTTTCATCAATTTTAACAATGCTTTATGTTGAGAGCAATACTTTTTCTTCAATTTATTACAATCAGTGAAATTTGTCACAATTTTCATGTAACAACTTCAAGATCTGCTAGACATAGAATTTTGCAAAATAAACTATATTACCCAGCTTTAAACCTATAATCGAAATCTTCAGATAATACAGTATGTGTCTCTTAATTTTTCATGTAAACAAGGCACTGGGGGCAGACTTACTTTTCAGTGCTTGGTTCCCAATAGGTGTGACCTTGACCCCTGTTGGAGTTACAATTGTAGGGGTCACGACCTTGATGCCCGGAGTGGAGGGAGTGGTTGTGGTGCCTGGAATTTTCTGGGTGGCTGCTGCAGCAGCTGCCAGTGCCTGAATACCAGACATTTGATTAATACCAGTCTACAACATACACAAAACATTGGTCAGCTTTCCATTTTTAAACATCACACCAGAAAACAAAATGTACCCAAAATTGACAAATTTAACATTGACACAGGACTTTTGCATGTGGTATAAATCTAAGACATTTAAGGCTAAATAAAATTGAAATCTTGGTTCTCAGGCCCGCGCGCATCCGCTTTGAGGTAGCCGAATTGCCGATTTTTTTGTATTTTTGAAAAAATAAAAAGTGGGTATTGCGGAGACCAATCCGGGAAAAAAAATTCCGCCCTCATTTACTTTGTAGTTTAGTTTTTCCATTTAACATAAGAGAAACTGCCCCACTACATTTGCTGTATGCAGGGGTGTGCAATTACCGACGCCCAGGGCTACCAATTTTAGAGGTCGGGCTATCTTAAATCTATACTGCGTTAGCCCGTAGGACTAGTCAATCTAAAACAAAAGTAAACATATATTTACCTCCACTGAATTGAGGTACGAATTAACTTTTCTGTAAAATCAAAATCTTTCATTTGTTTTAACCTATATGCTTTGTGTGTTCCTATCGCCAGTCGTCTCAGTGACAAATATAGTCGATATAAATAGGGGGAAGTACCTGACAATTACAAAGCACAAACCATTATTAGTTTTATTTATTTCAACTTAAAGTAGGTCTATATTCGCACTACGTCATTTACGAATAGAAAAAAACGGAACCGCGCTTCCTTTTTCGGCGATGAGATTTTTTAACTATATTGGTTGGACTTTTACTTTGCGTTTTAAATATCCGGTAACGATTTTGCTCGAAGTCGGTCGTGTCAACAAACACATATTCTACAGTTTAAGGATAAATTAATTAAAAAGAGAAGACTGGGAACAACTTTCGGTTGACAGAAATAATTAGGTAATAAAACGATATTTCTGTGAATGATGCATGTTTTATATGCCGCGCCGAAAAAACGGACCATATACATGCTACATCAGAACGTGTATCAAACTATCGAGGCGACTATTGTTGGCGGCCAAGTTGAAGCTAATAGTGATCATTCGGAAAAAAAGTAATGACTACGATTTGACTTAGACAATTTATGGATTTTACTAATCAAACATTACAAAATTTACATTGAATAATAATTATTGCATAAAACGCATACCCCCCTCCCCCAACCTGACAAAAGTTGATTCACTTGCAGCACACTTCGTTACTTTCTGTAGCAAAATCATCCAGTTTCTGAGAATCAATGAATTACTTTCATTTTCATCGTCTCCAATTTAAAGACAAGTGTGTTTTATTTATTTATTTATTTATTTATTTATTTTTGAGTAAAATAAGATGAATTTTAGGGACATTTGGTTTTGGGTGTGTATAATTATAGTTTTAAATTTTATACAACCTTGTTAATACAAGTATACACTCAAACATAAACAGTATTTCAGGAATATGTGGCAATATATTACTTCTGGAAGAAAGGAAATAGGGGGGTCCCTTTAGTGTAGAGCTCATACCACGAAAAGTAATGCCTCAACATATAATTTTTTTAAGCTTATTATTTTTCTTAAATATAATTTAGTAAAAATAATGCAAATTTACGAAGTTTGAGTCCATAATTTTTTTTAAATGACCGAGATTGTCCTGTGAAGCATATTTACTCACATTAAATTTTGATATAATAGCCTAACAAAGTGCATCTATTTATAATAATTCATGCAAAACAATGATATTATATTGTTTACTAACATATTTCTACTCTATTTTGAGTATTAAAGTTAAATATTTAGACTTAAATTAATTTATATACAACAAAATCTAGGATAGGTAAAATTTCAGTATTTTACATTTCAGGGTATATACTCCGATAGGCTTTAGCGGAAAAGTGAACATGTTGACACATAATTTTTCTTGTGTCTATCCATTGCTGGGATGTATGTCTATCTTATAAAAACAGATTTTTAAAAATTGAGCCCATTTAGTGCCGAGTATAGAACTACCTTAAATGTTTTTTTTAACCTTTATGTTATACTTATACCTGTATTGTTTTCGGTAGTTAATGGGCTAGTGACTGTCAACCTCGGGCTAGTAACTTTGTTACCGCCACTAGCCTGATGGGCTAGTAATTTATTTTTGTAATTGCACACCCCTGCTGTATGCCTTTCCCTTTTCACAGTTACTTATTATTTTGCCTTGTTTGAAACCCCTTCCATTCAATGTCTTTCCTTAGACCCGACCTTGACTCTTGGGGTATTCAGTTTAGGTTACATAAAAAGGTACCCTATTATCAGAATTTATATAAAGTGTGTAATTATCTTTTTTTATCTAAGATAGTAAAAATGTTAAAAATTAAAAATAACTCTTTTGCTTTAAAATTCTTGAAAATATGTTTTTCTGTGTTTTTTTCTGTTACTACAGGAAGTATAGTTTTCTATTTTCTTCTGTTACTCTAGGGACTGGAGGGACTATAGTGAAGACTATTCAGGCCACACCCACAACTCTGGCTGGATCCGCCACCTCTCTCCTAATTAACACCACCGCTGGATCCGCCCCTACACAGTCAACGCCCACAATCTCACTCATCACACAGCCTTCAGTCTCCCAGACTCCCGTCACCTTGAGCACTCAGACAGTCTCAGCCACGCCCATCCAGGCCACAGGGGGCAGTGGTAAACCAGTCCAGATAACTATCACCCCAGCAGCAGCTTCAGGGGCTGTCCAGGCCCAGCCCACTGTACAAGTCACACCTACTGTCACACAGCCCTGCACTGACGGTCATAACTGCCCAGGAGATGAAACTCCTCAACCAGCAGTATGCACTGATGGCCACAATTGCCCTGGTGATGAACCTCCCAAACCTGCAGTGTGTACAGATGGGCACAATTGCCCTGGTGATGAACCTCCCCAACCTGCAGTGTGTACAGATGGGCACAATTGCCCAGGTGATGAAAACCCCAAGCCTGCTGTATGCACTGATGGACATAATTGCCCAGGTGATGAAAATCCACAACCATCTAATGTATGTACAGATGGACACAATTGTCCTGGTGATGAAGTCGATGGAGTTCCTCCTGCTGCTAAAGGACAGTGTACAGATGGACATAATTGTCCGGGTGATGAGACTGCACAATCCCAAAATGTTTGTACTGATGGGCATAATTGTCCTGGTGATGGTACACAGTCCCAGTCATCTAATGCCTGCACTGATGGACACAACTGTCCTGGGGATGAAAACCCACAACCTGGAGTGTGTACAGATGGACATAATTGCCCAGGAGACGAGAACCAACAGCAATCAAATGTTTGTACAGATGGACATAATTGCCCAGGGGATGAAAATCCTCAGCCTGGAGTGTGTACAGATGGGCACAATTGCCCAGGTGATGAAAATCCCCAGCCATCAAATGTATGCACAGATGGCCACAATTGTCCAGGGGATGAGAACCAAGATCAAACTGGGGGTCAGCAGGTGACCTCTGACCTCCCAGATAGTGCTGCTGCGGTGGTTCCCTCTGTCCCACTGGACACGAATGCTGCAGTGTCAGTATCGGAGCAAGTTCCTGCAATCCTGATGCAGGATACTGAACCTAAACTGGAACCAGAAGCTATGGACACGGCAGCACCAGTGGATGCTTCCCAACCCGAGTTACCAGTGACACAACCACAGGAAGTGGCACAAGCGCCACAGGTGGCACCAACACCAGAGGTAGCACCACCTCAGGAAGCACCGCCTGAAGAAGCACCTGTTCCAGATTCCACAACAGCAGTGCCTGCATCACAAGGAGAGGTAACTCCTATTGTTCCTAAGCAGGAAGAACCTATGGACATTGGGCCAACCCCTGTAGCCACCCTCCAGGGGACAATATTGACCGTAGGACCTCCTGTAGGGGCCACACCTCCCCAGCCCATTGATACTTCAACAGCAGACTCAGGTAAGATTGATTGGTCTTGTGGCTCTAGGATCTTTGTAAGACTTAGTTTTACCATTTGATGGATGTATGAAAAATTACAATCTTTTACAGCTGCATGAAGCAAGAATTTGTCATGTAATGAATTTGATACACATAGAGCAGTTTCACTTTCAGTTGTTAAATGCATCCTTTATATGAATTTACAAAATTATTTCAAGACCACCTTATTGTGCATTTTCCTTTTAGATCCTTTGGCAACTCTGGCCTCAGCAGCGATATCATCAGGCACAGCTCAGACCACCATAAAACAGGAGCCAGGTGTTCTAGCAGCCAATGGAATTAAACAGGAAGTACAGGTAACAGAATTCACATCAGCAGAAGACCGGGGTTGATTGAAAATTTAAAATTAAACGTAGTAGTCTGATTTATCAGTTATGTTATTTAAAGTAACACTTTGTTAAAAAAAAATCCTCTAACATGCATTTTTAGACAACTAAACAATTTTGTAAAAGGAAAAAAAGAATTTCAACTGTGAAGTGTTTAGAACCAATAGATTGAGGTATAGTGGGTTGTTCAATGCAATCTTCAAAACTGCAACCTTTGAGAGAACAGTCTTGTAAAATAGGCCATCAGTAATTCTTAAATTCGCTTAAATGAGTCAAAATGAATGATTATTGTAGTCAAAACAAAAACACACTGGCTAAGAATTTTATTTATGGCTTTGTGTTATATTTTCAGTTGTACAGGAATTCTACAGGATATGTATTAAAACATAAATCTACTTTGCAAAAATAAATCTCTCTGCAATAACACCAAACCATCATTCACTGGAATATGTTGATTAATTGTTGAATATTGTGGTTTTTATCAGGACAAGCCTGAGGCGGTACCTAGGACACCGACCACTCCAGTAAAGAAGGAGGGAAACCAATGGTATGACGTGGGGATCATCAAGGGAACCTCCTGTGTCGTGTCTCACTTCTATCTCTCAGCTGACGCCCTGCAAGCCAGCGGTAACGGAAACGTAAGTTTCTGTATGCAAATGTACCCTTATCTTACTGTCACAGTGTTTTACTGGGATTGTAGATGTAAGCACTTGCATGTCTATGAATTTGAAAACACCATTGAGAGTATTGGACCTATGACCTTTGTGCTACTGTATCAAAAAGCAAAGGTGACCCAGGAGTAAAACACATTACTTTAATAGAAGAAAAAAAAATTTAATCTGTAAAATGTCGCATGGAATTATTTGCATAACTTTTTCTGAGTAGAGGCTTTTTTGCATTGTATTAAATAGATAACAAAAAATTTTCTGTAGTAGATCACAAGAATTTGGTTTTTAGCTCTACTGGTCAGAGACCAGAAGAGCTTATGCGATAGTAATGCGTCCGGCGTCCGTCCGTCTGTCCGTCTGTCTAGCTGTCCGTCTGTCTGTAAACAATTTTTCAAAATGCTACTCCTCCTACAGTTTTGGTCTAATTTCAATATAACTTGGCACACAAGTAGACTACACTAAGATACATAATTCTGTATATCGGTTTTTGATTTCATTGAACGGGGTTGCCGTGGTTACTAAAAATAGAAATTTCTGTGAAATTCTTTCAAAATGCTACTCCTCCTACAGTTTTGGTCTGATTTCAGTATTACTTGGCACACAAGTAGAATAAACTAAGATATATAATTCTGTGTATCAGTTTTTGATTTCGATGAACGGTGTTGCCGTGGTTACTAAAAATAGAAATTTCTGTGAAATTCTTTCAAAATGCTACTTCTCCTACAGTTTTGGTCTGATTTCAGTATAACTTGGCACACAAGTAGACTACACTAAAATACATAAATCTGTGTATCGGTTTTTGATTTCGATGAACGGTGTTGCCGTGGTTACTAAAAATAGAAATATCTGTAAAATTGTTTCAAAATGCTACTCCTCCTACAGTTTTGGTCTGATTTCAATATAACTTGGCACACAAGTAGACTACACTAAAATACATAAATCTGTTTATTGGTTTTTGATGACGATGAACGGCGTTGCCGTTGTTACTTAAAATAGAAGTATCTGTAAAATTGTTTCAAAATGCTACTCCTCCTACAGTTTTGGTCTGATTTCAATATAACTTGGCACACAAGTAGACTACACTAAGAACATAAAGAGACTTTATCAACGATCATTATTCTATTTATTGCTGTTGTAAAGTTTCAAATCCCAGCTGCTTAAGTACTTTTCTCTTCCTTTGCTATTAGTTCAAACCAGTAGAGCTTCAGTCTCGACAGAGACTTCTGGTTCTTTTAATTATTGAAAAGTTACTTTTATTTCACAGACTGTGGAATCATGATCGTTCGTGGGGGACCAGTGTTTGTGGCTTTTGTGGGTAACGCTGACCCACAAATTTACATCCCCACGAATGTGTATACAAAGATTTGTTTTATTATTTGTTAAAAGTTATGATTACACAGGCTAATTTATATCATAAATAACAGTTACTCTTGTGTCCGTGTGATAGTGCACAAAGAAGACAATCTATATGTGGTTATTGACACATAATCAAAATAATAAAAAAAAAAGTATCAAAGACAGCGATAACTATATACAATAAGTAATAAAATAATAAATACAACTGTTAAATTTAAGTAGTGTTTACATAACAGTCCAACACGCTCAATTGGTTACAGGGTAGACGTATTAAGTCAATTTTGGCATTGTCGTCGTTCTCATTGATTTATTTGGTGTTCTTTGTAATTATAATTTACTGTGACATCACTGCTGTAATTTTGCAGTGCAAGCCACCGGAACATTTTTGTGTTCACAAGAAAGATAACTTAAATAAGTAAAATTGATGGAGTTATCCTTCTTTATTTTAACTTTGGAGAAAAAAAACAAAATAAAACTTGTAACCAATGAAATTATGTCCTCACGAACCAGAAAATTTATGGCTACCCACGAGCATTGACCCCCACGAATAAAAATGATTCCACAGGAACTCGATCTGAAAAAAATCATTTGAAATTGTTGAAAATGCTTGTGAAATAAAAAAAATCCAGTTGTGGAATTAATTTTTGAATTTCCCCTCTGTTTTATACAGGACATAGACGTTGTGAATGTTGGTGACGTGAACGTCTTGAAGAAGCAGGAACTCCTCCCGGGAACGGCCTATAAGTTCCGCGTGGCGGGGATCAACGCGTGCGGCCGAGGCGCATTCAGTGAGATATCTGCCTTCAAGACCTGCCTCCCTGGCTACCCCGGCGCCCCCTCCGCCATCAAGATCAGCAAGGTAGGAGGAAAGGTCAGCATCACCCACAGGCTTGTTCAATCTTTCTATCATCTTTATTTGCTTCTTGCATCTGTCTATCATCTCTGCTCATTTTACGTGATTATTTTGCTGTCATTGCGTTATGTCATTGCCTTTGAATAGCAGCTGGGGAAGGGATATTTTATTTTGCCTTATTAAAAAAAAAAAAAAAAAAAAGCAAAACCATGAAAATTGTGTGCTTCAGAATAAGGCTGTAATAATAATCATTAGTATTAAAAATTTCATGACTTCTGGATTATATGTATGCAGTACAACATACTTGTTAGTTATATAATATAAAAGCATGGCAACAGCATGTTATAGCTTGTGAACTTGAATTTTAAATTCATTTTTTAAAACAATGTGTTATTAATTAATCTGATTTTCACATCATAATAATCTTTGATCTTAAATGTTTTTTACCTGCATCATCTTATTGGCAAGTAGAATCATGAAAAGAGAGTTCTGTATATGTTTTGTAGAGTACAGAAGGGGCCCACCTCTCCTGGGAACCTCCACAGAATACAGCTGGCAAGATCACCGAGTACTCGGTATACCTGGCTGTACGTAATGCTGCTGCCCACGTAGACCAGAAGCCTGGGGCCCCTGCCCAGCTGGCCTTTGTCCGTGTTTACTGTGGCCCCGCCCCCACCTGTACAGTGACAGCAGCCAGTCTTGCATCAGCGCACATTGACTACACAACTAAGCCCGCCATCATTTTCAGAATCGCTGCTCGTAATGAGAAGGGTTATGGTCCAGCTACGCAAGTCAGGTGGCTTCAAGGTATGTCAGGAATATTCTTCATGCTATAATTGTGGT
>PRKT01000054.1:484303-505507 GCA_003671525.1 Saccostrea glomerata
AACTACCTGTTCCGCACGATTTCATTTGAACTCATATCAATCGTTAAAATCCAATCAAATCTTAGATACTATAAATACTACCTAAACACGTAAACGAACAACACCACGTGTTTCCGATACCAATTATAAATATATTTAAGAAATTATGCTGTGTAATTTGAATTCGCCCCGTTTTAAATTTGCCCAATCAAGGGGAGGGCGAAAATAAAACGGGGGCGAAAATTTCCCTGTATACAGTACTTCTGAATAATTCTATATGGATAAACAGTGTATATGACTGCTCTTTATTACATTTTGAAAATTGTGTGCTTCAGAATAAGGCTGTAATAATAATCATTAGTATTAAAAATTTCATGACTTCTGGATTATATGTATGCAGTACAACATACTTGTTAGTTATATAATATAAAAGCATGGCAACAGCATGTTATAGCTTGTGAACTTGAATTTTAAATTCATTTTTTAAAACAATGTGTTATTAATTAATCTGATTTTCACATCATAATAATCTTTGATCTTAAATGTTTTTTACCTGCATCATCTTATTGGCAAGTAGAATCATGAAAAGAGAGTTCTGTATATGTTTTGTAGAGTACAGAAGGGGCCCACCTCTCCTGGGAACCTCCACAGAATACAGCTGGCAAGATCACCGAGTACTCGGTATACCTGGCTGTACGTAATGCTGCTGCCCACGTAGACCAGAAGCCTGGGGCCCCTGCCCAGCTGGCCTTTGTCCGTGTTTACTGTGGCCCCGCCCCCACCTGTACAGTGACAGCAGCCAGTCTTGCATCAGCGCACATTGACTACACAACTAAGCCCGCCATCATTTTCAGAATCGCTGCTCGTAATGAGAAGGGTTATGGTCCAGCTACGCAAGTCAGGTGGCTTCAAGGTATGTCAGGAATATTCTTCATGCTATAATTGTGGTTATCATAAGAATGCACATGTACGATTCATTGTATTGTTAATGAAATCAATCCAAGCATCATGAGAATAAGAGTTCTTTTATTTAAAAAAAAGACTTTTGAGCCTTTATAGACTCGCCAAAAATAGTATTTTGTAGAGTGAATAACACAGGATTACACTCACAAATTGTTGAAACTAAACAGATTTAAATTTTAAACTGACTTAAAAGCAGAAATTAGTAGTAAATATTGATTTTAAATGAATTTCTGATAGATGCCCAGAGTCCTGCTGCTCAAAAGGTTGCCATTAAAAGAGCTATCCCAGCTCAAGGGGATGGGTGAGTAATTATCTAAGGTTCGTTAGAAATGATGATCTTTGGGGAGTTTTTGCCAAATATTTTGAATCATATATAGATATACTGCTTTCAACATAAAAATATATACATGTATGTATGGAAGTCCTCATTTCAAAATCTTTTTTATAATGTAGTAAAGAGGTTATCTACTATAACTATACTATAATTTCATCTTATACTTTCCAGTAATGTATATTTATACAATAAGATTTATATAATGAATTGGTTTCTTTCCCCTTTCAGACCCCAGGTGGTGGGAGGTGTTCAGGCCAAGAAACTGAAGGCAGATGATGACAATGAGAAACCAATGTAAAAAAAGCCAAAGGGAAACAACTCAGGATCGGTTATACAGAGTTACCTATCCTAATAGTCAAAAGAGAGGGACATAGTGTGTGCTTATTTAATAGTATATAAAAATATTTATATACACTTGAACTGCAATGTTATTTTGATGTTGACTTTGCTGAATGAAATTTTATTTCTGTTGTCACTCATGATTAGCAGCTAAATTTCTTTGTATTATTCATAGGGCATCTATCATTATTTTTATCCACATCGTCATTGTTAGATCGTTAGACCAGTGTCATGGCTCTCAGCATTGGTGTCTATCATTCCTGTTGTGACTGCTATTCCTTCCCTGTTGAAATATTTTTATCGTTTACATCCACTATACAACTGTTGCATAGGTTCCTTGTATATAATCATGTCAAGGCAGGTTTAAATTAGATTTCTCTCATCGTTATGTGACCACAGTTTAAAATGCATATGTATATAATAAGGAAATACAAGAACATTTCATTTAGATTATTTTTATCATCACTTAGGAAGAATTAGGAATTTGGATATGTTAACCATTCATTAGAATTGCTGGTCTGGCCCATTTCACATGTTTTTGGAGGTCTGCAGATTGAATGGTTCATTTGTTTGAAGAAGTGCAATTCTTTGTTAATTTTTTTATGTTTAAATGTTAATGACTTTTTAAAGTAGTGATTCAATTTATAGTTTTAGTGGAATAGGTATTTAGGAAGATCTGTGCTTGAACATGTTCATGTATGTTATTTTTAAAAAAAATTATCATACAGGCAACATTAAAATTGAATGCAGTGTATTTTTTTTCATTGCTGAATTTGGTTCATTCTTTATACATGTAATGTTTTCTCCAAAAGTTATCAAAGTAAATGATGAATTATCCAAAGCAATTTATATCTGTAAAATACTCGACCATCCCTGATAATTTTTTTCCGTGGAAGTTTTATCTATTCATCATTCTCCCAGTACAGTCAATGTGCTACACAATGTCATAGATCTGTCAATATTTTGTAAATAAACTGTATATTTTACAATTAATTAAAATTATTAAAAAATCACTTTTGTGTTCAATGATGTTCAATTTTTCATATTATTTTAGGTTATATTGCTTATTACAAGTATGAAGTAGACATGAATATTTATCCTATAGACAGATGTTCTGATTTAATTCGTGAAGCTAAATCATCGAAAATGATATTTAAAAGTTAATAGTTCCCTCATTTCATAGTTATGAAAATCATTCAGGTTATATGATGGAGTAAATATTGAGGTATCTCCCTAAACAATGACAATCTGATGCCAAAGACAAGAAAAAAACTACTGTATACAGGGTTATTTTCTCCCCGTGTTATTTTCGCCCTATTGAATTTGTAAACACTTTTGCCCCGTTTTAAATTCGCCCAGTCATAATTCTGTTTATGTTCTAATTCACCAGTTCAACCGAACATAAATTATTTATAAATTCAAAACTCCAACACATGTTTAGGAACGGCATCGCCTGCGTCTGTGCAACAGACATTTATTACACATAAATGTTACAATTGCCTACAATAGATTTACCTTGTTGCAAAAATTTCTGCCAACCCTTTGTATTCATGAATGTCTATCAAAGAAGGAAACTCCTAAAATTAACCAGAATTTTTAAGGAGTTGTCTGTACTTACCTTGCTGAATGACTGGCTTGGCGACTTGTGAGGCTGTGACGATCTGATGACCGGCTAGAGTCACGCCTGATGTCGTCTGTAGAGTCGTCACCTGAATGGGCTTGCCCCCTGTAACAATATGTTTATGCTATTATTAGGATCTCAACACTGCATCAATGAGTACTGTATATTAACAGAAATTTTAGTGAGTTTTCACCAATTTCTTTTATATGTGAATATGAACTGAATTGAACCAATCTTTTTATCATTAATGCATCCACAGTTACAAAAATATTAGTAGATATCATTTTGATGATTCAGAATAAAGAAAAATTGGTTTATGGCTGGCTTACAGTGCTTCAGTTAATATATTCTTAACAAGTACATAAGAAGATACATTTTCCCCCAATCATTTTTAAGGTGTTACTTTGAAGAAGAGAGGAACACAAGAATGTCTGTAAAATACAGACTCAAGTAAAACAGAAGTTCATTAATAACTCCATAATTCTATAAACAGCTCCATATTTATATCTGACCCACCTGATGTGATGGTATGTGCCCCTCCCACGCTGCTCTGTGGGCTGACCACGATGAACTGGGTGTTTCCCTGGCCGGCTATTTTGGGGACTGAGCTGATGATTTTGTGTGGGGTCCCTGTCAGCCCCCCCGTGCTGCCTTTAGGTGCTGCTATGACTATGGTTTTAGCCCCACCTGGAGTCGTTGAAGTGCTGGTTCCTGCTTTGGCCATTGACAGCATGGAAGATGGGATAGTTTTGATGATGGTTTTTGTTGTAGATGACTGAAAACGAAAATTATACAAGCTACAATATGCCTTCCTGTTAAGCTATATTTCTACATGTATATGTGATTCACAGATTTAAGAAATAAAAATACAAAAACAAAGGTGTTTTGCTCATGCTTGGCTTAAATTTTTTTTTTCTTAGCAGTATTAAAAAAATATTTTTGGAATGATTGAAACTTCACATTTTATTTTCAAAGAAACATCTTACAAACTTACACTGTAAGAGAAACATATTAGACCTCATACGCATTCTTCTGAAGATGTTAAAACTACATTTACATAAACAATATGTATAAAGCATCTTCAATCCTGTATAAGACCTATTTAATGTACTTATACTGTTGTACCTACCTGGGGTTGTACACTGCTGATTCCTAGAATTGTGGATGGCGTCTGGCCTGGCTGACTCGTGGTGATGATGGCAGTGGGCTTACCGGTACCACCAGCCTGTGTGGTGACGAGCTTCACAATGGTGGCTCCTTGTGGCAGTGGCCCCTTTGTCTGTAAAGGAAATTTGGAACTTGACACTTACTGAATTTAGGCCATTAAATTTACAGTATAGCATTTAATCTTTATAAGTCTTTATGCATTCACAAATTAAAGAAAATCAAAGGCCTGAAGGGCCTGCGAGTTGACTCACTCGAGTCAATCGAGCTTTTTCATACATCTGGGCACCATACCTTAATATATTCAGTTTATTTTGCATCTTAAGAGATTGAATATTATATGTCTGATCCATGTTCGGTTCATAAATAAAGTGTATATTGCTTTTACTTTATAAATATTTCTTTAGTCTGAGGATTCTAGTTATGTTCTCTTGATGAAGATGATGTAAACAATTTAAGACACATTATAAAGTTGCAATGAAGCCAATAGAATCCAAGACGTAAAAGATAGATTTATATCATTGAATTGAAAATACCTTTAAAGTTATATCAGATACGGAACGTTTCTTTGCAAATGCATTTAAAGTCCTTTAATCATGTAAACCCTGATAGATGAAAAAGTCACAAATTGTTCATAACTGTTCTAAAAGGATTTCAAAAGATTTTTTTAAGGAGACAATGTACCAGTCATTACCCTAGAATAAAGTTTTGCATTTAGTTGAGGGTGTTCTTCAGATTTGTCCAACTGAATTCCCTCATGACTGTGTTCTACATCCTGTAAAAGTTGGTGCTAAAAGAAGTTTTTAACCTTGGATGTACATAAGCTTTTTGAAAGTGGTGGTGAAGATTATATAGTCGAAGCAGCATTGGACAACAACAAGGCCAAATATGGTGGCAGACCACTACATTTCAAGCCACTTTGTTGGATTGTTACCCTGAAGAACTGTCAATGAAAGTTTGGCAAACGATCAGTGGATACAAGAGCAAAAGGGGCAGAAAAAATATCAATGAAAAAAATGAAAAAGAGTACAGATTAAAAAAAGTCAAGAGTTCCTGATAGGAAATCCGACTAAAGAAACTGAAAAGACTGACACCCTGGAAGAGAAAGAATTGGAGTCAATAATGAACATAAGACTACAGATGAAGAGAAATCAGATCCTTTGGAAGAGAGACCGGATAAAGATACCGAAAAAATGAACTTAAATGTATGCACGGGATTAGACAGAACCTAAAGCCATGTTCCTTTTTTACAGGCCAAAAACTGTAAAAGATAAAAGCTGGTATAGCATTGCTAATGTTTTAATAATATTGTCACCATCATATCTTGAAGATGTGTATTATGTACCGAGCTCATTGTGGAAAGAGGCTAGCTGTAGATAAATGAAATGAAAATGTAAAATCCATAAAAAGATTAATGCATTCTATATATTTGAAATCTGGTCATTTACAAATACATGTACATGTTCTAGTTTCACAATTATTTCTTCATTAAAAATTAGTTCTAGCTGATCTAAGACTCATCTATGTAAACCTTTGAATCTTTTAAAGGTGTCCTTTGTGTTATTTTTTGTCATTGGTGTTACAGCTTCTGCTTGGATATGTAAATACACTAACAAGTACTGATCAATGATTCGAAGTCATGTGATAGTAATTATTTATTATTCGGGCATAACAATTTGATTTCATTTTTCTACTGTCATATATCTTATGATTGGATAGTTACATGTATGTCTATGTCGTTACTGTTTTATCCTTGGTGTTACTAGTCAGACTCAAAATCTATAATGAAAGAAATCCCCCGCCAATTTTTTTTGTTAAAACCATATACTCTTATATTCACCTCTAGGGTAATTTCATTACTATCCTTTTCGGAAGGAAGGAGAACAACTTTATTATTTCTTTCTAAGTATTACACAAAATATCCTTAGTGTAACCTTTATGTCCTTTGTGTTATGCAAATATCCTTGGTGTTACCAACACATTTTTCCTATATTTATGTTCTAAATCTTTATACAATTGTATCGAAACTTGCAACACAATACTGTCGTTTTCTAATACTAATTTTATTTGCAAAGCAAGTATTTTGTGCTGAGATAAATGATGTATGCCTTAAGTAAACGTGTAAGATATATACAAAAGTTACAACACTTTCAACTTCCAGCTATACTTTATCTGACAATTTTCTGTTATGAAACTTCAGTTTGATTCAATAGAATAATTTTATCACTATGTTGAGATTGTTATTCTAAAAACCTTAATTTTTTTTTAAAATTATGATTTTACTATGACTTTTAACTAAGTAACACCATGGACATTAATTGTTGGGTCCATGTACATATAATGTTTTTTTTAGTATATGTTAATAGAATTCTTTGTGCTTTAACATTGTTTATGCATCTATGATGTTTGAATGCTAAAATAAAACTTTAAAAAGTTTAGATCGCCACATTTATTTTTGCAAAATACTGGTGTTGGAATTTGGACAAATTTTGAAAATGACTCTTATATAGATTAATCCTTTTGAATATACAATAACAAAATCAGTTTCCTATTTTACCACTTTATCACTTAAATCACAGAGTTTAAATATGGCGTAGGGAGGTCCGTGGAAGAGCCCCGCTTAGCTTTAGAAACCTACATTCATCAGCTACTTTTTTTGCAATATACAGTTTTTAGACCGCAAAATAGACACATCGATGTGGTCTAAATAAGTATTTCATTCTTAAGTCAAATGTTCATTTCAACTGCACATGTTTCTGCATGTTTCTGATCTGATAATTTTTTGATGAAGTTTGTGATTTATTGGAGAATAATGTCTGTGGCATTTCTTTGATCTTGGCAATAATCGTAGTAGAATAGGGAATGAATCTACTGGTGTTATATGTACTATGTAGTAACATAAAATTCTTGTTGCTCCTTGACGGAAATAAAAGCTGGGTACTGACCTCCCAAGATGAGTTGTCATGGAAACCAATATCTGATCCATTCAGTGTCCAGTAGAACGAGGCGATTTCTATGCTCTTTGTTGCTGCTTCCATCAGATTCATCAAACCTGAGAAGGTTGATGGGTGAGAAGGGGAGCCTGGTTCAAAGGTCAACCCAACAGGTATACTCTCCACTATTGATAACCTGTAAGTACAACACAACTTGAACATTATAGGTTATTAATTCAACTGTTTCTTGGATTGCAGTTTATTTTTTTTATTCGTTCAAATCTGAAGATTAAATGACTATTTTTTTATGTTGTGTGGCTGTGCACTGTTTTGTTTAAATGTTAATTCAAACTTGTAAACTGAATTCAAGCAGGTCAAAAACTCTTAAGCTTCAGTTTGTATTACTGATCATTATATGTTCATCTCCTAAAATGATACCTACACACACTGATCATCACAGACTGGATTATTTACAGGAATCGGTCTGTTACTGTTACTGTCGTGTTGATTAGCAGCCACAAAGTATACAACAATAGTAACAGCTGCTCCTAGCGTCGCAAGCATTAGAACCACAAACATCGCAGTCCGCCATACTGCTGGCTTGGCTTTTCCAAACAGTGAATCTATATCTGGATCCAGTGGAGTTTTCACTTGAATATTGGAATCCATTTTTGTTTCCTAACTTTTCTTTGTCTACATTTTAATAAAAACCAATAATATTTCATACTATATGTAAGTATCATTATAAATGTATAGGTGCATTTCTGCTTTCAAAAGGACTTGCAGTCTGCCTTAAGCATGCATGAGTAGAAGATTCCCATATCAAAGACTATATTCCTACATTTTAATAACACTATATTTTATCCAAATAATATTAGTTATCCTGGTTCAATCAACTTTGGTGTAGTTGATTTAGTATATATTTACCCCAGGTTTTATTCCATACACCCTGAGGCCGAAGTGTGTATGGAATACATGAGTAAATCCCTGTACACCTTTGATTGGCCCTGGATAACAAATTTATTTCGTATGTTAATCCCAAATAAATTCTTTGTAAACATAATTTAGTCCAATCAACTGTGTCTCAACCTTATATTGATAAGATTTACTATGATAAATGCTTCATGATGTATGATGTTATTTGCTTTTTATCATAGTAAAACTATGCTTGTGTTTTTAAACCCAAATTCTGATTGTTTTTCCCACAAAATTATAATTTCCAAGGAGCTACAGAACTGAGAAGAAACCAGAAGTCTCTTTCAAGACTGAAGCTCAACTGCTGTACTGGTGTGTACTTATAACAAAGGAAGATGAAAGTCGCAGTTAGGACTTAAACTTTAAAACAGCAATAAATAGAATTTTAATGATCCCTGATTAAGTCTCTTTTTGTGACAATATTATGCAATAAGACTACAACTGTTGGAGTAACTTTTGATAAATTTACAGTATTTTCTATTCATCAAAATAAAAAAAACAAAACAAATATGTATCTTGGTGTAGTCTACTTGCATGCCACATTATATATATTATAGACCTAATCAAAACTATATTTTGGAACAGCATTTTGAGAGTATTTTACAAAAATTTCTATTTCTAGTAACCACGACAACACAGTTCTTTGAAATCTAAAACCGATATACAGATGTCCTTTGGATGAGACGTTATAACCGAGGTCACGTGTCACGGCACTGAAGTCTTGGCATAATAGATATTTTACTGCTCAAAGGGCCCGTGTGCCGAGTAAAGCACAGGCACTTGAGGGCTGGACTCCACTCATCCCCTTTTCATTTTCATTGAAATCTGGGGTAGACACACCTTTTTTCCCTATTTTGGTAGTCTAATATACACTTCTTGTATGGATAATGTAACTCTTTTGACTGATACATTTAAAGAGAGTATATGCAGGTAGTGCATGTTAGACTACCTGAATAGGAAAAAGGTGTGGCGACCCCAAATTTTAAAAGAAAAAATGAAAAGGGGAGGTCAAGCCCCCAAGTGCCTGTGTCTGAAAAACCCATAAAAGACATATCTTTGCATGTTAATTTCATACCACTTGTCTCAGAGTACATTAGACCTCTAAAAATTCATCTGCCAAAATTAAACATAAAGAAGTGTGATATATTTTATTATGCTATGCACTAAATAACATCATCTTCATGTTAAAACTTATGAAAATCAATGAAACATATGGAAATAACGAACCGTATTCAAGATTAAAAGTCCATAAAACAATACAAAACAGGAGCAAAGCTAACATGGACCTCCAAGACATCAGAGATAGGATCAGGTGCCATGGAGAAGTGCGCATCCCCTGTTGACCGGTCACACCAGCTGTATGTCCCTTGTCATGAATGAATAACAGCAAAATCCGATGTCAATTCAGTGTATAAATAATGGACTAACAATTAGTATGAAAAAGGTCATTCAGCATTTGACTTAATGATAAATTGTATTTGCTGACAAGGTCATTGTATTGATCATAGGACTTACGAATCGATGACTTAAAACGAGACTGCTGATATTCTTGTTTCATCAACTTGTTTGTCAATTTTTACCTCGTTTTAGAAATTGTTAGTACAAAGAGAGCACGTTCTTGTATTCATTAATTTGCCAAGAGAATATTTGAAATCTCTTTTGAAAAACATTAACAAAGTGATGTTGGATCTGTCCACGTCTTTCAGAAAAAATATCAAAATATTTGTATTTTTTAAAATCTCAAATTCTAAACGGTTTATATGCCATTTTTTCTTTAAAACTATTAAGAGTTATATCTGAAGTTAACAAAAACACATACTTCATTATGGTTAACCAGATAAATTTAAAAAACCAGCCTTTTGAAAACGTATACACCCCTATTCTTGGAATATCTTTTTTTTCAATTTGCAAACTTAAAAAAAACAAATATTTAAAAAGATGATTTAGCCTTAAAATTGATAAAAATAGATCTCAAGTTGGTTTCTCTAAAAAAAAAAAAAGCTTTGGGTCCATAAAGGCAATTAAGAACTTGGTGTCTGTGTATGTACTAAATGACATATAGATCCTATGGATAAAGTGTTAATTTCCATAAATAATGTACTAGTATATTAAATGCTATGTAAATACAATAACACTATAATAAACAAATGTATACTTGCTCAATTATTTTCAATCAACCAAAGAAATTTTATTTCAATTGACAAGTGATACGAGTAATTAGAATTATTATTAATATAGAAAGCACAGAGAAATTCACTTTTACAAGGATACTCACTTCCGCCCCAGCCCGGAGTTGAACTCTCGACCTACGGAATCTGTCTCCTACCAGTGCAGGAACAGCGCGTTAGACCGCTCGGCTATCTAGGCAAGTTAAAAAACTTGCTTTCGATGCCGATGGAATTCTCACAACGCTGTCCTACACTACACGGTCATTGAGAATGGAAGTGAGATACAGTTATTTGGACATTAGTTTTAGAGGATTGTTACCAATACATGTTGTGATGAAATTAATTTTATTTATAAAGCACAAATTACAACAACTCTTAAACTAATATAACTGCCCTAAGTGAAGAGATATTAATATAGAAAGCACAGAGAAATTCACTTTTACAAGGATACTCACTTCCGCCCCAGCCCGGGGTTGAACTCTCGACCTACGGAATCTGTCTCCTAGCAGTGCAGGATATATATATATATATATATATATAAAGCACTAAAATAAACCAACAACACTGTATATCCTAAATGTCGGATCTACCAAGTAAATACAAGGTCATGGATGGAAATTTATATAAAGCACTAAAAATGACCAACGACACGAACAATAAAAATTGTCAAATTTATATAAAGCACTTAATATCAGCAATATCATTAAAGACATCATTTTGTAAGTTCTATGGTCGATACAATGACCTTGTCAGGAAATACAATTTATCATTGAGTCAATTGCTGACTGACGTTTTGCTTACTAATTGTTAGTCCATTATTTATACACTGAATTGACGACGGATTTTCCCGTTATTTCCCAATCATAGAAGGAACACACGGCGGGTGTGACCGGTCAGCAGGGGATGCTCAATCCTCCATGGCACCTGTTCCAACCTCTGATGTTTCTGTGAAATTCCTTTAAAATGCTACTCCTTCTACAGTTTTGATCTGATTTTAATATAACTTGGCACACAAGTAGACTAGACAAAGATACATAAAACAGTGCATCAGTTTTTGATTTTGATGAACAGTTTTGCCATGGTTACTAAAAATAGAATTTTTTCCATGTTTGCTCTGCTCCTATTTTGTATTGTTTTATAGACTTGATATTGAATACTGTTCGTTATCTCCATATCCTTCATTTCATAATTAGAATCATGTGCAGTATCTTAGCGTTTGACCGAAAAAAATAAGACATCAAGTCCCTCCCTCCCCCTAATAAATTAACAAATTCACTGCTACATGTATATCATGTTGCAATGAAGGCCTCTTACATGTAATTGCAGTTCTATTTAAATCGATATTATAATCGAAAACTTTTGAATTGTTTCAATTAAAAATATTCAGTTTCAGGCGCGGATCCAGTATTTTTTCCGGAGGGGGGGGGGTCAGAAAACCGAACCCGTTACACAATGTTCACCCTATTATTTTTCAACTCAAAAACGAAACGCCCTACTCTGTCACGCAGACGACGTTTTTGTTGTGTATTGATGTTTAATGGTGGGAGGGGTCATTTAGCTAAAAAGACTTGACTGAAAATCTTCGTTTCCCTTGCCTGATAAATGATTGTACAAATTCCCTTTGGTCTTTTCTAATGAATGGTGAAGATGCATCAGTGCCAGCCCAGCTAATCTGTCCTCTTGCATAGTACTGCGCATATAACTTTTGATGCGTTTAATCCTGAAAAAGATCTTTCAGCCTCACATGTTGTGATAGTAACACACATCCAATGTGCAGAAGAATTTTCACGTTCGGAAAAACGTCCCCATCTACAAAGTTAAAAAGAAAGATCAAAATGCAGAGATTGTCTGAGGTTTCTTTGCTCATGTTAACAAATAACGTTTCCAGTCTGTAAGTTTTTTCTCCAAGTCCTTTACAGAAAGACAAGGTAGGTCGCTCCCCCTAAAATTTAAGTTCTGAGGCAAGTTTGGACAATTCCTCTTGTGAAAGATTTGTCATATTGACAGGCAACAAAGAGCATATTGAATATGCCACCAGATATTCTCTCTGAAACCTCGAATTTAATTCACTGAAAAAAAGTCCAGAACTGGAATGGCCACGAGAGATCTATAATAATTTTGGGATTAGTTGTGGAGACATTTTCCCTGTGTTGCTGCTTGGAGCAAACCCCTTGGAATTTTAATCATTATTTCAAGGTCATCTGCAATTTCTTTTGTGTTTTCAAAGCAAGACTCAAATTCGGTATCTACCGCTGTACGAATTTTTTTGATACCATCAACGTGTTCCTCGATTAACTTACTTGCAGTGAAAATATCCACATCTGTTTTCTGAAGTTTGATAGTCAAGCGTTTTATTGTATTTAAGACATACCTTACAAACGCAAATGTAATCAACACAGAAATGGACGTCATCGAAGCTGATTGAGTTTATACGGAAAAGTCGAAGATGGCACTTTGGATGTCATCTTGGTTGTGTGATAAACAGATATGGCATTCCTGTGGTGTTCTGAATTTTGATGCTTTAAAAGGGCAGATGTTTTTCCAAGGGCTTTCTTATACGCAGTAAATGGTTGCGTAACAAACGTATTTTGATGTTGGACATCTGATTGAGGGAACATGACACAAAACTTACATAGACCGCCATTTCAAAGTTTGCTGAGGGTCAACTATGGAAACTGATTCATCCATGAAGATGATTGAAATGATGAGTTCACTTGTATTCGTTGTTTGAGCAGGACCTCTTTTTAACTTAGCGACATCCTCTGGCAAGGGTTGATTCTGAATATTACTTATCTTTCCAGCAGAGAACATTGTGTTCAAATTTATTGCATCTGTGACAATTTTACCAAGATCAGAAAAACCTGAATCGTCAATAGATGTTCTACTTTTATCAATTTCATCTTCTGTTGTCTTAATAAATTCATTGTCATCAGATTTATTATCTGCTTTTTTATTTTGTGAGTCCAAAGTGACCTCCGGGATTTCATCTTAGTCAATACAAAGTTTGGGTGTTTTAGGAGCAGGCTCCTTCATTTCATCAGATTGGACAACAGTAGGCAAATCTTTAAAACAAACAGCAAAATGATTTGGTGACCAATTTTAAATTGGGTTGCAATTTTTTCAGTGTATGGCCACATGATGTAGATGGGGGACCTTGACGTACCTATTCATCTGAAAAAAGCCTTATTTCTTGATGAAAATAATGTCTGTTTACAGCAACATTTTGTATTGTTGGGCAGATGGTATATCAACATTTCTCAAGACCTTTTTGGGGTTATGCATGTCTTACGAATTAACAGTAAATAAATCCACCGAATATTGATGTCTTCTGCACCAAATAAAGAAAATGCGTTGAAAATCACAAGTTAATGACGTTTTGATTAGCATTTATGAGGTCAAATTAGAAAAAAAAAACGATTCGTAAATTAAAAATGCATGGAATTCCTATGATTCAGTAAGGAAAAATTTAAATTTCTTACACCATTTAATTCCGTATTTTAAAACGCAAAAAGGACCAGATTTGTACTGAAACCGAACATTGTTTCCAGAGCAATCAAAGGTCCCTAAAACATAGTAGTAAGACCAGGTGACATAATGAAGCAAACATTTTCTGTCGATTCGTTCTTTTATGTTTCTTGATTTGGTCTTACCATGTTTGATATGTGTATAACATGTTCAAAATATGAATCTGAAACTTTAACCTTACGTTATGTTATTTTATTTAAAAAAATACCTTATGTTGCTTGCCGGTTTCGATTTGAACAGTAAACAAAGAGGTATGTACGAAAATAGACCACATGTATTTCTTCATATGGTACAGAATTAACGCTGTTATAAATTTTTTTAAAAATAAAATTCCGATCAGAATCTTATATCAATAGTTCAAGAGACGTTCATAGCACCATAAATCAGGAAATCAACAATTAAGGTAGGATTCTTCTCTGGTTTCTTACTAGATGAAACATTCAAAGTATATTTGCTTATATGTCTTATACATTGAAGTGTAAGGAATTTAAAAGACCATATTTTTCTTTCCTCATCACAATTGTACAACTTTAAATAGAAATGGTAAACTGCGCTTGAAAACTACCAGGGACTATATTTTTGGCGGAATGGTGGCGTATGAAAATATCTTCTTTTCTGCCTCTCAAAATTATAATAGAACAATGAATTTAGTTATAATTTTTACACAATCGAAGACTTTTCAAATGTAAGTTAGATTAATTTTTGAGGGACTAAACTTTCAGAATATATCAAATAAATATGATTTTTCAAACAAACTAAAACTTTATTAGCTTTTAAACGCTTCCTATCAAAGTGCAGATTTGAGCCAAAAAACCATAAAAAGTATTTTTTCTCTCTTAGTAAACGATCAAAACTTTTTGTTTTTGTATCATTTTGTACATTTATAAGACTACTTTATTATATGTGAAAATAAGAAAAAGTTAAATATAGGAAGCATATGAAAATAGCTAATATATACTAAAAAATTAAGAAAAACAGAGAAAATTCGGATTAGCCAATATCCAGTTAGGTTAAATTATTTATGTAAATTTGATAATATCATGCTATGGACCCGATATAGTAATATGTTTTTATGCAAAAAGAACAATCATTAAAATTTTGAAATAGAAATAGGTATCACATAATTGGCAACAGTTATTTTTTATTCTTTATGTCAAGGAAAACATAATGACCTTGACCTGACCTTTCCTCTAATATAAAACGGACAAATTTGATTTTACTGATACTATCACTTACTGATATTGTCTTCTTGATTCTGTGAAAATTTCATCAATTTTTAAATATTAGAAATATGAGAAGAATCCTACCTTAAAAATGATGCAGAATTTTATAAATAAAGGACAGGACCAAAATCCACACAAAAGCTCGGATTTGTGAAATTGTTTTAATTAGCGTAAGTGTGAATATTTCAGACTTTATTTTTCTGTATGGCGCTAATTTTTTTTAATGATTTTATTTAGAAAATGAATATTTGTTTTAACAAGGGGCTGGGCATAAGGCATTTCGATCCTGATATGAATTATTACTTGCTAAACCTCCGTTATGCACGCACGCACTCACTGGTACCTATTAACCCACCCCTCCTGACACACATTCACACAAACAAACAAACAATAGCGTTACTTTATCTTCTCTAAAACCATACATTGCAAGGGCATGCCTTTTTTTTTTAAAGGAATAACAGTTTTACTTTTTATATATACCGGTATTTGAACAATACTTACCTACAACTTATTTACATATGTGTTTATTTTTTCAGTCTTGTTGCAGTGAATTAGTCGGAAACTGAGAAATCTATAATGGTATTTATAATGGCGACATCACTGTACATCAAGATTGCGTAATCGACTGGGTTTCCCGCATTTATTGCGTCACCTGCGCATGAGCAGTTGTCGCGAAAAGAAAATCTTACGACCGTTTTTCACTTACGACAGTGTGTCAATTTTACGACCACTTTCGTGAATAGCTCGTAACTTTTATCTTAGGATTATCGTAAGTCGTAGTCGTAAACTTACGATTTTTTGTGAATAGATGTCCTGGATCGGATGTCCTTTAAGAAAAGAGCTGAGGCATGTAAATTGTAAAGAAAAAGTTAAATTTCGTTACTTACATTTGTAAAGCTCTGAACTATTATAGATGTCAAATGGACAGCCCGAAATAAATGTTTCACAGCCTACCGTGGTTGGTAAGAGTTTCTCAACTTTTACAACGACACAACCGTCTATGTTCAATAACAAACTAAAAGCATTATTCATGAAAAGCAATAACGAATTAGTTTCTAAAATATGAATTTTAATTAACCCGAACTGTAAAACACTTCTGTAAAAATTTAAGAAAAAGAAAACGTCCGACGTGATAACAAAATTAATATTGAATATCATACAAAATATTCAACAATATTATTTAAATAAATCATATTATATAAAAATGCTTTCACATCAACATAACAAGGGGTCTGCTAATGAACAAATAATATTATATAAAAAAGTTATATTTATCAAGATTTTGTTGGTAAATTTTTCAAAACTAAGGTTTTATTATACTGAAAAGAAAAAGAAGTGCAGGGTAAACTTTTGAGGTAAATTCAATACATTTGTCATAAGTAAGTAATTTTTAGTATTCCAATCTAACGTTTAGACCGATCACGATATCTCAGCCGGTACAGCGCGCGCTCCGTGATCAGAAGGCCACGACTGACTTAAGGATATCCGATCCTCAGCCAGGAAGGATAACTCCAAAAATTAATGTTTAATTTGAAATACATCAAAATGAAGCTTGAAAATTAAATTTTTTCATTTGAATAATTCTATATGGATAAACAGTGTATATGACTGCTCTTTATTACATTTTGAAATTTTTGGTTCAAGATAATTTTCACATTGAAAATGGTGAAAACATGTATTCAATTTTTCCTCTCATTTTTTTGCTTTACGTACATTTTCTATGTTTTTTTTTATTATTATTTAATAATATAAATAATTTTAGAAATTTCTAATATGAATATTACACATAGAAAGTTTCCCAGAAAAGACAGTCCTAAACTATTTCATGAACTTAAATTCAAAGCTAATTGTTATATTTTATTGATTTTGTAAATCTTTTGTCTCAGAACAAGAGTTCTGAAAAAAGTAAAATGATTGTCATGTAACATACTTGCAAGTTAGAACTATGAAAATAAATGTATAACACTCATCCACAAATGAATACAAACACATAGTTTGATTTTAAATTGAAAGATACATACTAATTATATATCTTTAAATAGAAACGTGGGTGGTGATTTTCTTTTGAATTCTTGAGTCGGCAGTGTCGTCGGTACGGCAGCGATGGCTCTTTAGAACAGAGCAATCACGGACCTCCAAAACACCAGAGGAGTGAGTATCCCCTGCCGACCGGTCACCTCTAAGTTCTTTACAGGGGGATCAGACATTAATTATCATATTTTACGTAATTTACAATCATATCTTGTGAGTCTGATCCCCTTCTTGTGTGTTATATTGTTTACATTTATACTGTCGTTTAAATAAATCTCTATGAAAGTGGTTAATTTTATTTATACAAAGTAGATGGGGGAACAAGGCGCGCAGAATGCCTATAGTTTCAGATATTAGAAAATCATATTCACTTTGTGAATTAAGTATTTAAATTAAGTTTGCATTATTGAAATTTATAAGATTATGAGAAACAACTTTTCCCAGAAAAAAGTCTCGGAAAAAATATTTTTTTTTATCAAAATATAAGATGGAATTAGTGGGATGACCCCAGACTTAATGGACTTGAAATATTTCGCGTAAAGATGCAAATGTTTTGTCATAAAAGTGTACTTTTAAGGTATAGTGGGTCCTTGCTTCATATTTTTGTAAATCAAAAATATGTATATTTTATTGGAAACTTTTAGGATAACCTTTTTAAAAAAAATGGAGAGAAGACCCACTCATGGTCATATTGACAAATGTTATTAACGTATGAGAAAATGATCTTTTTTGTCCTGTTTAGTGTGTGTATGTTTTTTAGTAGGCAAATAATTTCAGTCTTTGTGAGATTTTTTGTAAATTGTAGAGATTTTAAATAAAGTATATTTTAATGTTAGATGAAATATCAAATAAAAATTTGATATAATTAAGATTTCATTTTTCATGTTTGTCGCACTATAGGCACTTCGTCCGCCTTATCCCCAATTCTTTATGAAAAACTAGCTGCGGTGAGTTTGCCTAGCATTAGAAGGCTTAATATAAATAAGCCAAAAATCTTATAAGCAAACTCTGATAATGTTAGTCAAATTGGTGTTATGCTTGTTAATGGGTAACAATAATATACAGGCTTTATAATTTTGAAATTGTTGAGAATAAGATTCACAATTTTTGCTTATTTCATTTGAATACTCAATTTTTTTAATGTCTCATATGTCTTTGAGATATGGCCCTAAAAAATGGGGGATAAAAAAGGCAGAATACCTATAGCGTCAGATAATAAGGATTCACATTTGATATGTAAATTTAGTATTTAAATTTACTTTTAATAACTGAAATTTATGAAATTATGAGAAAAAAAACATTTTCTGAGAGAAAATAAATCTCTTAAAAAATTTTATTTATAAAAATATTTGATGGTATACCTGGGATTCGAACCACAACAATAAAATACCGAAGTATCATGCTTTGGGACTAACGCGCTAACCACTATGCTTGAATAATAGGGGCATTTAAATCATGTTTGTGATATATGACCCGTGACTTAATGGACTTGGAGTATTTCTCAGAAGATGCGAATGTTTTGTCATAAAAGTGTAATTTTAAGGTATAGTGGGTCTTCGCTCCATTTTTGTAAACCAAAAAATGTTTATTTTATTGCAAACTTTTAGGATTATCTTTCAAAAAAAATGGAGCGAAGACCTACTCATATTGAAAAATGTTGTTAAAGTATGAAAAATGATCGTTTTTGTTCTTTTAAGTGTGTGTATGCTTTTTTTCAGTCTTTGTGAGATTTTTGTAAATTATAGAGATTTTACATTAAGTATTATAAGTATACTTTAATATTAGATGAAATATGAAATAAAATTAGGATATAATTGAGATTAATTTTTTCACTTCTTATCTGTCCCGCTTTAGGCATTCTGCCCTCTTTATCCCCATCTTCTTTTTACACTGTTGTAATTGTGTTAAAATGCTTTGTAAAATTTGGAATGTGACATTGAAATTAAAAAGTATTATTTATATAACACAATTAATGTGTTTGAATTAAAGAGACTTTTGTAAGTTTATAGTTTTATTAAAAAGTCACAGCAAAGGTAACAAACAATGGCACATAAAAAGTTCAATTATAAAGATCTCATAGTCATTGTGTCACGAAGATCTCATAGCCAAGTTCGTACAGGCTCTCATGGTCAGTCTCGGAGCTAAGATGTTAAAAGCTATTGATAACCAGTGCGCGCATCTTTTGTACAAGAAGCTGCATCATAGGGTTCACATATTTGGTAATAGCAATTAGTTAGTTAGAGTGTCACTTCATCAATATTAATATTGTCCGCCCCTCACTGAACCTCTGTCTCCCATCTCCTTATAGGATACGGCAATGTCCTCTGTTTACAATAATATTATGCATCTTGCACATTCTTCAGTTAATTAGATGGCTGCAGCTCTGCACAAAGTGTGACTGGAAGTGTCAATGCTCGAGAACAACACATCGTAAAAACTAATTGTCCGTCAAATGAAGACGCTCTGTTATTGTATTCTATCTCCCAGAGTTTGTAAACAAGTTCGTAATTAAGATATTATTGTCCGTAGCTCTACACACTGATAGTATCAATTATGATTCATAACACAATATTAAAACATAGATAAATGTACTGTACAAATTAATATATCTATTAAACTTATAATTTATACGCTCATTGTGTTACATTCCTCCCCAAACCGGAGGAAACATTGTCCAATGTTTCATTAAATAAATCGCACTAACACAATGAGTTAAAATGTCTATAAATTATTAATCACTTTAAAATGTCAATAACACACAACACACAGATGTCCAATAAGAACGTCCCGAATTGTTGATCGAGTTATAACGAATGTCCCTTGAAAAACGGCGACATCCCCTTGACCATCATTTCTTCATTACGGTGACATCTCGTAGAATGGGTTGAACATCCCTCCAATTCGGTGACATCCCTTGGGTAGATTACATCTACTGGATATGATGAATGTCCCTTAAACTTAGTGACATCCACTGGATGATGATAAATGTCCCTTTAACTCGTTGACATCCCAGACATTACATATTGTCATATATTTGTGATCGTATAGTGGTAATAAAAGTTCATTGGGTAGATGACATCTACTGGATTTGATGAATGCCCCTTAAACTTAGTGACATCCACTGGATGATGATAAATGTACCTTTAACTCGTTGACATCCCTGACATTACATATTGTCATAATATTTGTGATCGTATAGTGGTAATAAAAGTTCATGCATCACAGCAAACGTAAAAACACAATGTTGTAATCTGCAACAGAGTTAATTAAAGCTTTTTGCTTAATTGTAACGGGTCAGTCCAAGACTCGGATACATGGTGTTGATCTTCGTGGCTGTTTATTATCAGCTTCGATGGATTTCGTCTCTACTTCTTCAGAACCAGGTCATTGTAGGTATAGTGATCTTGTTGTCTGCAAAACTGTTTTCTGGTTATTTTCAGCATTCTCCATGCTCATTACTGATGCAAATGGAGCTTTGTTATGGTCAGTCTCTCTGCCTCGACTCTGAATAATTGGCTGAGATATTATACCTAGATCTTTTATTTCTTGACAACCAATACACTTTTGACCTTGACCTTTTATACCCATATTTAAATATAGAACACATTTACCCCCATAATAATGGAACTTATTATCCCCAGGAGAATGTATATACTAGTACCCTTGTCAGTCAACCATTTTTAGTTACGGGAATAATTTGTATATTCTCATAATTTATTTATCTTTTTCAATTTATAAAGAGAATCTTGGAAATGTGGAATCAGGAAGGCCACCTTAAATTGTTGAACCATAAATCGCTTTTAGATTTCTGATATATATATATATATATATATATATATATATATATATATATATATATATATATATATATATATATATATATATATATATATATATATATATATATATATATATATATATATATATATATATATATATATATATATAT
>PRKT01000054.1:519032-539659 GCA_003671525.1 Saccostrea glomerata
AACCCCCCCCCCCCCCCCAAAAAAAAGGAGGGGGTCTGTACCTGCATTGAATTAAACCTTTTCTAAATACAAACAAAAGGAATTAAAAACTAAAATTTGTGTTGATTAGGCTAAATTTAACTGTCCTTGATTTTTAACAAAATGCTCGTGTCCAAGTAAGACGATAGATCTATCTAATCATCCGAATTTCCGATGCCCGAACTATTGCTTTCCATTTAAAAAATGGCGTTACTTCCTGTTTACGTCACATTTGTTTACAAATACTTTGGCTGAAATTTTACATTTTCGATGCATCTGATTTCGGATTTTCCATTTGCAGTGTTTTTAAAATGATCACGCATTATTGACAGACCCATCCGATCGTTCCACCATCATAATGTAACTTGAGATACAGTGACAATGGGGAATTTCACAAGCTTGAAGTATGCCTGTTTTATATCATCTTTAGTTGGTTGTATAGGAGCATTGACAGCCAAGGGCAATGAAGTTGACAAAGTAAATGGTAAAAATATTCCACAACAAGTACACATAGGATTTGGTGAGACGACTAATGAAATGTCAGTGATGTGGTCAACAGAACACAACGATTCTTCTGTTGTAGAGTACCATACTGGTGACAACTCTGACGAAAATGTAAAAGCTGTTCGAGGAAATACCGTTTATTTTCCAGAAAATGCTAATGGATTGCAGTATTTTCACAGAGTTCTTCTGTCCAAATTGCAACCAGGTGTAAAATATTATTACGCAGTTCGTGGCGAAAAACGTGAATCAATTAGTGATCAGTTTAGCTTTGTAACTCCGGACTCGGATGAAAAGCAGTTATTCATGATTTATGGTGATATGGGTACAATGACAAAAAGTCTGCCATTTATTGTGTATGAAGCAACTGGAGAAACAAAGTATACATCTATCTTTCATTTGGGGGATATTGCCTATGATCTTGGAAGAGAAAATGGTGCCATTGGTGACAAATTCTTCACAAAAGTGGAAAGGATGGCTGCACGCATTCCATACATGACTATACCTGGGGATCATGAAATGTTCCTCAATAGCAAAAACCATTATTTGCATAGAGTTTCAAATCCAGGGAAAAAATGGCCAATGCATCCAGAAGATTTGTGGTACAGTGTAAACATTGGAAAAGTCCATTTCATTTGCATTTCAACAGAGGTTTTTTTCACAAACAAGATGAATATTCAAAAGATCATGGATTGGTTGGTTCAGGATTTAGAGGAAGCCAATACGCGAAGACAGAAGTATCCCTGGATTGTGGTGATGGCCCATCGTCCTTTGTACTGCTCTACAGATGACAAAAATGAAGATTGCACAAAGGCCCATTCTGTTGTTCGAACTCATTTGGAGGATATGTTTTATTTCTATGGAGTTGATCTAGTTTTCAGTGGCCACCAACATATGTACGAGAGAACATGGCCTGTTTATAAAAACAGAGTTTTAGCTTACAATTATCTTGATCCAAGGGGAACTGTTCACATTGTAATAGGCAACATGGGAAATGTCTACCTGACAGAGAAGGGGAGTAAACCTGGGGGGCCTTGGTCTTCATTCATATCACGCTCAGAACACGAGATGTATGGACGACTCTATGTTTACAATAGTACCCATATTTACTGGGAAGTCCGAGGGGCACAGGATAATGATTTGTATGACAGTCGCTGGATCATACAAAGAATTCATGGTCCATTCAACAAAAGTTCCATTTTTATTCCTGATCCACTTGGTGCGGCAGGAGCTGCATGGCGCAGACAACAAGAAGACTCAAGTGATTTCATTAATCTTCGATTTTTCTATATAAATGGAGATGACTATACAAATCGCATAACTGTTTTAACTTTTACAGTCATCATTTTACTATTTGGTTTGTGTTTCAAAAAGAAAATATTGAATATTGTACGGTTGTGTTTTGTTAAACAAGAATCACTGCCAAAGTAAAATGTTAATGAAGTGGCTTGAATATGTTGAATAAGGAGAACTTGTTCAAGAATAGTTTTTGATATATTATTCAAGAAACATAGGTATACAGAGGATAAATTGTTAAAGCATCAAATATTTGTTAATCATGTTATTTCAAATAAGAAAGGAAAAAAATTATCATATATTTCTGAAAAAAAACTTATGCAAAAGAAAAGAGTGACATGCATGTAATTTTTACATAAAAATATGTTGGTAAATCATGTAAGTTTTGTGCCTATACTATGTATAATAGAGGTCTGGCTCCTGGGCCATTCACTTTTAAAAGATCAAAAGTGAGCTGGTCTAAGTTTTAAAGCCCAGGTGCCTGGTCTGAGAAAAATGAGCAAAAAAGATATTTTTTAGGCCACACCAATAAAATTTATTGTTCGTCAGACCCGCGCGCTCTTATTTAAACAAAACTATACAAATAATATTAATTTGAAATTCCCGCACCATTGGAATTCTGTGCTGTTTTGTTATATTTCCGCTCTATTTATCGTACCTTTAATCTACTTACTCTGCAAATCAGAAAAAATATACTGTAATTGTCCGCTCAAATTCTTTCACGCCCCGCCTTAAAATTTTGCCTTCAAAAAAGTAATAATATTATTATTTTACTGCTAGCCCGCTCGTACTTTTTTCATCAAATGTCCGACGAACAAGAAATCAAATTGGTGTGGCCTTTAATAATTCACGAAATCTGTCAAAGTTAAAATGGTGGATTATGTATACATTGTAAATTAATTTCTTAAATTCAAAGTCATTCGTGTTTGCCAAATGAAGAATGCTTTTTTTTTTTAGATTGTGCCTGTTTTATTTGCATATCAAATGTTGGTTGTATCTCTACTTACATATATGTTTAATTGTTTATCACTTAACAGTTCTTATTTGTTCGTCTGTCTTTCATGGATTTAAAAATGAAATTTTAAATCTGATTTTTTTTTAGATTGAATCAAATCATCATTTCCTTAAGATTTCCCCATACACATTATGTTATATCATTTGCTGTTCATTGATAATCTTAATTTTTAAAACTGTACATGTTTATAGTTGTAAATAGTTTGAGGGAAAACATCTGCTTAATTAATATGTAGCATTTCAATATGTTCTTTATTCGTAATATTAAAAATTATCTTAAATTTGATTCCAAAACTTGTGAGATAGGAGTATGTTGTTTTGAATATTTAATGTTAATGAGTTTATGTAGCACTTGTTCACCCTGTATATTTCTAGAATATTTATCTTTGTTGCCTGTGTATGAGAGAGTTAGTAAAGTTTCAATAGAAAAAATATATACAATGTATATTAATTTAAAAATGGATGCATATTTAATTATTTGGAGTATAGTTGAGAGAGAGAGAGAGACATAGGAGAGAGAGAGAGAGAGAGAGAGAGAGAAAGAGAGAGAGAGGGGACAGTATACATCAGTCAGATGAAAAGAAAAAAATGTTATGGTGCTTGATCTAGTTTAATCAAGAGTGCTTGATAAAATTTTAAAAAAAAGTTGCTTATGAATAATAATCATATATGCCTGAAATGTTTCATCTGTTTTGTCCTTTCTCCCCTTGAAAAGTTAGATGTAAACATTTCAGATATGAGATTGAAAGGGGATTTGTATTGAAGATTTGGTACATGCATTTAAGTAAATCATAGTACTTTATGTTCCCAAAAATAGATATACAAATATTCCTGTGTTCATCATTCATGTTTGGAAGTGTTTGTTCATAGTTTATGTTGGGAAGTTTTCACAAATTTCTTACACTGATGGTAATTTTTCAGATTTAACCATGCCAGTATGTTTTTAAAATTACACATGTTCATCATTTTTTTAACATGTTTAAAGATGAATGACCCCAATTGAAAGATATAACAAGTATGACACTAGAGTACTTGATGCATTAGCTATGTTTACATTAAATGACCATTTCATACTTGATTCATTGAACTCTTACCAAATTTCAAAAATCTTTACATACCTAAAATATTTCTTACTGGGGAAAAATATATACATCTGCATGCTTTCATGAAAATCTAAATGTATGCACTCATTGTTAATCTTTCGTGCTGTGCATTACTGTGCATTGCTTCAATCAAGATGTACACAGAGAGATTTTCTCAACAATTTTATTTCCAATGAATTGATATACATATACATACATGTATTTTATTTCAGATGAATGGATATGTAATCAATCTGATTTACCAAATTTACATGATATTGAACATGTTGTATCAACTTCAGAAGTACATGTTTTCGTGAATGCTTTGACATTCTCAAAGAGAACACTCATATTTGTGTATATATCAGTGTATATAGCTGATATGCAACTAAAATGATGGTTCATATGATTAAAAATATACAGTAAAATTATTATGGAAAATCTTGATTATTCAGATTTTTTATTTTGCACACTATTTTTGTGAAATGTTAATATTTCAAAATATTGATTGACACAGTATATTTGTAAGATATCTGCAACTTTAGATAAAAAATGTCCAGATATCTTTTCAAACATTGGATTTAATTTAGGTAATTCTAGATCAGCTAATTTAAGAAAAACAAACCCTGCACAAAAAATCAGGGCCCAAACAAAGGGTTGCTGGGCCTCCTTAATGGGAAATTTTCTATAAATAGTAATAGCACCGGATACTGCAAACAATATGTGAAGAGCTAAGGCAATTTCAAACCCATACATGTGCACAAGAGTCAGACAATATGAGGATAAGGAAAAGGTCATCCACAGGCCTATGCCTTTTAATCCAATCCCTGAGTCTAAGTGACAGGCCCACACAAACACCCACATAAAGAATGGGAGGGTGTACCACTGGTCCAGAACAGCCGCACGATGAAACTGAGTCAAGATACGTACTGCTTGAATAGCACCATAAAAAGTGGCCATTATGTTAAAGGTGTAGAATAAAACACTGTCAGATAGTGTGATTTGTTTGACATGGAGCCACACCGATGTCTTGGCACAGTACAATGCTCCAACAACAATGTAGCCTAAATTGACAAATGTATTGTAAGGCATGTTAAGCCATGGTGGGAACACTGTAATCCATTTTGCCGAGTAGCGCTCTGCATAGAACTGTCTTCCAACTTCAGTGTGCACAGTATCGAAGTACCCCAAGTACACTAGATATATCATAATTACTGTAAATACTGTCACCACAACAAAGGTCTGTATCATCGGGGACACCATAGTTGTTCATTTATAAATCACCTGCAAAATAAGAAAGTAAATTCGCTTATTTAAATTGCAAGTATGTTTCATTGATTGTCAGAAATTATGTGTGTGTAAGGGGGGGGGGGCATCTGTAGGCATAATGGGCTTACCAGTATATTACACAGAAACAGTACACAGAAAAATACCCCGCTAATATCATGTGGTGACAAGATCTTTTTGTGAAACACAGATGCTCCTGCATGGTAGCTAATGGAGAGGGTTGAAGATTCTCAGGTGCAAGTTAAACTCCAAAAGTCAAGGTCAAAATTGTTTGTGTCCAGATGAAAGCCTTGTCACATATAATAGATTATAATTTATCTACAATTATATATAAAAGCAAAAGTGCTAACTATCCAAAAGATATGGCAAAGGTTAAAGCATTTTAAAAGTTTACTCTAAGGTCAAGGTCAAAATTATTTATGCCCATTCACTGATTAAAAGGCCTTAATGTCACAATGAATTTTCAAGTGAAGTAGGAAAACCCTAGCACCAAATGTTCATAAGCTATGGCCAAGGTTAAGTGTGGTAATTTTTGCCAAGGTTAAAGTGTGGTAATTTTTGCCAAGGTTAAAGTATGGTAATTTTTGGTAAAAGTGGGTCAAACTCCAAGGTCAAATTTGGTACTACTCTGACAAAGAAAGGTCTTGTCACAAGGAATACACATGTGATATATGAGTGCCATAGCCCATCAGCCCCATCCACTCCTAAGTTTTGGACCAGGTTCAAGGTTTTGATACATACAGAAAAACAGTCTCGACAGACAGACAGGACAAAAACGATAGATATCTTTGATAACCAGGGCATAAAAATAAATATAGAAATAAGTGTCTGTGCACATTGTAATGTTTAGAATCTGAGCGAGAGAATTGAAATATCCTCACTATCATTACCCAACTCATCCAAAAAGATTCATGTATTTTCCATATGAGTGCATTTCACTCCATCTCATAGAATGGATATCCTAGACATTAATATTGTTCTGTATATGGAACTTGAACCTTTTTATTTCACTATATGAATACACCAATCAGAGATATCTCTTTTCACAAAAGAGATATCTCAGATTCTCAAGGAGAAAGAGATATCTGTTCAAGTGGAAGATATATCTCTCTTATAATAAGTGATATCTCTCTAAGTATAAGAGATATCTCTTTAACTTTCAGAGAGATATCTCTTTAAGTTTGGAGATATCTCTATTTTTTAAGAGATATCTCTCTAAAATGAGAGATATCTCTGTAATTTTATGATAAAATTTATTTTCCAAATAATAGCAAATGGGCTTGTCATTACACTGTCAAATAAACATTTCCAGAGTTATTGATTTTTGCTATCTTTGTACGCTTACTGTTTGTTTATTCAATAAACTGAACACAAGGCCAAATTCCATCTCCTATGCAGAGTTGTCGTTCGTTCCTCTCTCAGACACAGTGAATGTTATGAGCCGATGGTAGAGAGTGGGCCAAATTATGCATTAAATCGTGACATTGCAGCTTTAGTATTTAACATTTTTCTAATTTTACATAGAGAGAGGGAGATCGAGAGAGAGAGAGAGAGAGAGAGAGAGAGAGAGAGAGAGAGAGCACTCACAACAATGTTTATGTTCAGTTCAACTGGTGTTGATAATGATAAAGAAAGTGCGTGTTCGCAATAGTATAAATCTCTCTAATTGGGCGTTATAAAAAGCGCCGCTAAGAGTTGATAGCCAAAAAAAGGAAGAAAAAAATTATGATAAAGAGCTTTCATGCATTGCATGTTATTTTGATTTATTCTATTGGAAAGATTTTGATTTGAAATATATTATTCTTTATACAGATATACAAATCAAGAGGCCCGTCGATTACAACACTCACTTGTTACAATTTTTAAGTGACACTGAATATTTCTTTTATACATAAATTATTTATATTTTCTTTGATTCAGGATATTAAGAATGAAAAAGGGAAGATAAAGTGATTGAACTAAACACTTCTTACTTGTATACGGGACACAAAACACGACCCCGGTGGAAATTACAGGGAGGAGATCATGTGAATAGGGGGCGTAGACATCCCCTGATGACGGTCACACCCGACTTGAGCCCTAGCTGTTCATTGACCGGGTATCCGAAACATATTGATTTTATTTTCAAAAAGCTTAACAATTAGTTTGAAACATGGCAGCCAAATTAAGACCTTATGACAAGGTTAAATATAATATAAATATATACAATATGTTGTTGAGTGCAGCATTAATGAAAATTTTCACCCCAAGGAAATTAAACCATT
This sequence comes from Saccostrea glomerata, assembly GCA_003671525.1. NCBI lineage: Eukaryota > Metazoa > Mollusca > Bivalvia > Ostreida > Ostreidae > Saccostrea > Saccostrea glomerata. Next base: position 526,495 of record PRKT01000054.1, read on the forward strand.
GTCAACCGAGGCGCAACGAGGGGCGAAATATTTTCAATGTTACACTCAAACTACATGCAATTAATATTTATCATACAACACTGAATGTTTCATATGAACCTTGAGTTCATTTTTTGGGAATATCACCCGTCGACAAGCAATGTTGACTGATGCTTCGCTGGAGGGCATGGCTTCATTTATCATTGGATAATATTGTTTTTAACAAATGTTTCTCGACGAATCAGATTCAACCAATTAACAAGAAAGTATTTTTTAGCATACTGAATATTTTACACAAAATTCATACCGGTAATTAAAGTGAACCTTGCACGCATAAGTTCTGCACAGTCAACATTGTGAGTAAAAAATACCATTAAAAATAGATTTGTCATATAAGCAGTCTTGATCAGAGCAACTTGGGAGTCAACTTATTCTTATACTGGATAGGAACAAAGGTAAAGTTTTTTATTCTGAAAAATAACATTTACCTTATTTGATCTATTGAATTTGACATAAATTATAAGACAACAGAAATTAATTTTAATTGCAATTTTGAGAATCCGCTGACCAGTCTGTCGGGTTGATAATGAAAAAGGTATATCTAGAGACTTGGTAAAAGGGGCACATCGGACAATTAGTACTATTAGATCTTAGTACAAATCACAGTCAAATAGTCACTCCTTTCATTGCAATACTTTTCTTCAAATAAATTATTATCTCCTTCCATTGAACCGCTTGCTCCACCGATAGAGGAGGAGTGTGGTAGCTGATATCCTTCCAAATCTGTTGATCCCGAGTCTGTAACATGCACCTGTTGATTCTGTGGATCAGACACCGTGGAGTTCATAGTGTTTTCATAGTCCTCTAATGCAATACCCTCTATCGATTTTTCCAGTGAATTTTCGAGAAAGGGTGATGGAATTTGTATATTTTTATTCCGGTCTTCCGATTCATTTTGCTGTAGAGGGGAATAGCTAATCCCCGTATTTTGTACAGCTGAAATATTAGATATTTCTTCATAATGGATTTCTTCTGGAGCACTATTTGGGCACTTTTCATCTGCTTTCGACCGTACGCGTCGTTTTGGCGAAAACTTTCTGCAAATACACTTACACAAGAATACAATGCAAAGGGTGAACAAGATTAACCCCACTCCAAATATACCCATTATCAAAAAGTTTTGAGTGGTGAATAAAGTTTCAGGAGAGTTGCTGGTAGTTTTTTGTGTAACACTGCTACTGGAAGTGTAAATTCCTGCATCTTTTTCTGTGATGATGAACGCGGGTAGTAAAATTCTGTTTACTGTTGACATCTCGGTTTTCATGGTGGTCTGTTTTGTTGTGTAAAGGTACGTAGTTGTTTCCTCTACAAAAAGAATCACGGTTGATTGATATCAAGATTAACTAATTAGACAAGACTACTGTAGACATACCTTTTCCCTGTCAAATGGGAAAATACGGAACAGTAATCAAAAGCCAAGTAAACAAAACTTAAAATTTCCTATATGATATCATGTAAGTCAATATTTTCTAACATAAAGCCATATGTGTTATACTGAGACCAAATATCTGACAAATTTATCAGCAATGATGTGCATGTGAATGAGATATTGATTATAGTACTTTCAAAATAAAACGTTACAAGACACAAAGAGAAGATAAAAATGGATAGTTCTGTGTGTCCATAAGCATATGGTTATAATATACTTAACATTGACTGACACGTTTCCATGTACATGTTTGATTAGAAACTAATCTTTAACAATTGAAATTCTATGCTCTCTCTCTTTCAGTTTCTCAATCATTATTGTAAGAACTCTTGCTTGTATTGATTAAGTGAAGAAAAACAGGAAATAATCAAGTATTCTAATACTAGTACATTACATGCTCTACAATTTTTTGAACGAATTGGACTATTGACATATAAGTTGATGATACGAGTAATCACGTTTATAGTCATCATTGTGCAAATTCTAATATGCTCAACACAATGACCTTGTTCGCAAATAAAATCTTTCCTTAAGTCGAATCTTTACAGAAGCTTCTCCTTTAAAGTATTTGGCCATTATTTCCTCAAAATCTATGAATGACCCGTTTATAAGATTATGACAAAGAGCACACTGTGGATGCGACTTATATGTAGGGGATGCTTACTTCTCCATGGTATTTTATCCCACCTCTTTCTAAAGGTTCATGTTGGCTCTGTTCATTACTTGCGTTGTTGATATGGAGTTTAGAGTGATTAATATTTGTTAATTCAAAAATAAGATTGGAAATGACTTTCTATCATTATGTTTAGAAAAAAAAAATTAACGGAACAATGTACTTCATTTGCAATTAGTACCCTTATATACTGAATTCGAAATGTACAATATTTCAAACATTCACAAAATCATCATACAAAAGCAAACGATATACAGTTTGATGAAACACTTTCACATTAGCTTCATTATATAGTATATAATGAATAATTTTGATTTTGATTATAGAAACCAAGATTTTATTCAAGGATTGCATTGTTGCCATCCGATCTTTAAAAATTGACTGTTTCCCGTTTTAAATTTTTACTATACTAGTATTCAACATGTGTTCCACAAACTCAACAAAAAAGTAACATTATAAATGTTCGATTATTTATTTGTGTAGACGTTATATTAGGTATACCTGTACATCCTAAAGACACACTACACTCCTCCTTCAGACAATTACACTCTTGCTGACAACCGTCTCCATAGCTAGGGTAAGCACATGACTGGGCACAGTCTACACCAAAATATCCAGGCCTACATTCTTTAGTTCAACGTGAAAAGCAAGAGATTAAATATCAATGCTGATCTTACACTCAGATCTGTTAGCTTCAGACATCTAGCGTTTATGCTATTGCAAACTTTCAATCTCCATATTTTTGTATTTGTTGTGAATCGAAATAAGAATTTACATAAGAAACCTACTTGTGCAGTTTTTGAAAATTTCATCCCATTTGTATCCAGAACAGCACTCCCTGTATCTGCTTATAAAAGGAAAATCAATTATTTTTGTTGTTAATTTTTAGATGCAATTGAATTATTATTTAGACCATTTTAAGACCTTACCCATGACCTTCACATTGCGCTGAGCATGCTGGCGTGAAGATTAAATGAACAATAAAGCCAACTAGAGCCATTAATCGTTTACGTCGTATTTATAAAATTTATACAATACAAAATCATAACATTTCCATTTCCTTCACTCTTAAAACTTATTGGTGGAAAATATATTTATAGATAACATGAAAATACTTCCTCAATACTCAATTTGACATCCCTATAAATATGTTTTGATCAATATCCACTTAAGCAGTACAAAATTGAAAACTCTAATTAATAAGTGTCATATCCGATTCTATTTTCAGTCTTCTCTTCGAAACGAAAACAAAAACGAAACTCGATCAAGTTTTTGAGAGTTATAAAGAGTTTTAGCATGTATTATTTCTTTTCTTCATGATCAATTCTAATACTCGTGAAAAAAAAAGATTCTTCAATATTTTCGTAAACTATTATATCTAAATGTTTAAATTTTTTTTTACATTATGTTAAAACTTTCTTAATAAATCATCAACTATATTTAGGAATATAATAAACTAAACCTTAAAATGCGACCCGATTTTTGGGTTAGTATTTAAATTCTTTTGCGTTTGTTATGTTAATCATTCTGGCATTTACCAAGACCAAAATTAGAAATGTTTTCCCGACTATAAAGTGACAAGAAAAAGGAAATGAGCTAAAAAAAAGATGAACCCAACTGCTTATAAGGACTTCATTTACTGAAAGCATAAATAACAGAGCACAACAATTTGCTAAACTAGTAATATTGAAGGAATCACTGTCTAGTTAGTATAGTATGCCAGGGCATCAACAATAGTGGGAAACATGGGATAATTTATGCATAACGGGTGAACAATAGTGGGAAACATGGCATAATTTAACCATTAAATTATCCCATGTTTCCCACTATTGTTGATGTCCCTGGCATACTATACTTACATAACAGTGATTCCTTATATTTCCATTTCATTGTGAAATAAAATTGTAGATATAACTTTAAAATGCAGACATAGATTTAAATTACACGAGGATTCCCATCCCAATTTCAATAGTCCTAGCCCACTGACGTCAAACACAACGGCAGCCGCACGAAATTTTCATGTATATTTGGCCTCCTTAGCGTCAGACTCAGAGACAGATGCACACGAGATTTGCATTTAGCTCTTAAACTATCGACCTGCCTAATTTACATTCCGACAGAATTATCAGGAAATCAACTCAGCTAACTTTCAAAGGGTAATCATAGAGAAAAAATTAGAAATGGAAATATTATTGATAATGTTGTGCTGTTGTGGCTTCAGATCTGTTTTATGTCTAGATCTTCTAATGCTAGGCAAGGTTACCGCAGCTTGCTTTTGCTAAGGTTGTATAAACCAAATAAAACCATAGAGATGAAATATGTCATTCATTTAAATGACGGTATATATTTAAACAATATAACGCACAAGAAGGGGATCAAACTCTCAAACTCTGCATAATTGTAAGTTATGTAAATTTTTAATATTATAATGTCTGATTATAGGCATGCCTAATATATTGATCATTAAAAGAAGGATAGGGTCGAAGGGGTGTTGGTGGGTGTTCAAATTTGACGTGCCTCATCTAATCGGTGGTCAGCATGCTGGTATCAATATGCAACCCTAAGATGACCACGTGTCCTTATACGAGGGTTGTCCCAAAATTTCGTAGACTGAGCCCATATCTTTTAAAGAAATTAATGTATATTTAGAAAATTTTCAGGGTGGAAAAAGCTTGTTCTTAGCAGATAAATTACGAGGTTTAATCATGTTTACTTGAAAACTTTTCGATTAATAACATTTAAAGTGATATAGTTCTCTAGCACCCGGCGATTCAAATTTTAGGGGAAAATATTTCAATTACCAGAATCAAATTCTCAAATGAAATGAAACGGTTACAGTTATAAATGTAAAATATCTTAATTACTATGATATGATCAAACATTAAAATATGTAAACAAAGTATATATGCATGTACAGGTATGGAATAATAATAATTTGAAAACACTATATTTCTACGGGCTTTTCGTCTGTTTTCTCTAATGGATTTGCGCAATGGAACTCTTGACCATTTCTTAGCCCTGTCTTTTATTTTAGTTACTGTTATTCAGATATACATAGAGAAACCATTTTAGTCATTTCAAATACTGAGGACTAGAAAAAGTTTCCTAGTCTACTAAATATTTATGACTGATACATTTCTGTAAGAGTTAATTCAGGATCAAAACACTTGATCATAGTCCAGTGCGTCGCCTAGGTAAGGAATCACTGTCTAGTTAGTATAGTATGCCAGGGCATCAACAATAGTGGGAAACATGGGATAATTTATGCATAACGGGTGAACAATAGTGGGAAACATGGCATAATTTAACCATTAAATTATCCCATGTTTCCCACTATTGTTGATGTCCCTGGCATACTATACTTACATAACAGTGATTCCTTATATTTCCATTTCATTGTGAAATAAAATTGTAGATATAACTTTAAAATGCAGACATAGATTTAAATTACACGAGGATTCCCATCCCAATTTCAATAGTCCTAGCCCACTGACGTCAAACACAACGGCAGCCGCACGAAATTTTCATGTATATTTGGCCTCCTTAGCGTCATACTCAGAGACAGATGCACACGAGATTTGCATTTAGCTCTTAAACTATCGACCTGCCTAATTTACATTCCGACAGAATTATCAGGAAATCAACTCAGCTAACTTTCAAAGGGTAATCATAGAGAAAAAATTAGAAATGGAAATATTATTGATAATGTTGTGCTGTTGTGGCTTCAGATCTGTTTTATGTCTAGATCTTCTAATGCTAGGCAAGGTTACCGCAGCTTGCTTTTGCTAAGGTTGTATAAACCAAATAAAACCATAGAGATGAAATATGTCATTCATTTAAATGACGGTATATATTTAAACAATATAACGCACAAGAAGGGGATCAAACTCTCAAACTCTGCATAATTGTAAGTTATGTAAATTTTTAATATTATAATGTCTGATTATAGGCATGCCTAATATATTGATCATTAAAAGAAGGATAGGGTCGAAGGGGTGTTGGTGGGTGTTCAAATTTGACGTGCCTCATCTAATCGGTGGTCAGCATGCTGGTATCAATATGCAACCCTAAGATGACCACGTGTCCTTATACGAGGGTTGTCCCAAAATTTCGTAGACTGAGCCCATATCTTTTAAAGAAATTAATGTATATTTAGAAAATTTTCAGGGTGGAAAAAGCTTGTTCTTAGCAGATAAATTACGAGGTTTAATCATGTTTACTTGAAAACTTTTCGATTAATAACATTTAAAGTGATATAGTTCTCTAGCACCCGGCGGTTCAAATTTTAGGGGAAAATATTTCAATTACCAGAATCAAATTCTCAAATGAAATGAAACGGTTACAGTTATAAATGTAAAATATCTTAATTACTATGATATGATCAAACATTAAAATATGTAAACAAAGTATATGCATGTACAGGTATGGAATAATAATAATTTGAAAACACTATATTTCTACGGGCTTTTCGTCTGTTTTCTCTAATGGATTTGCGCAATGGAACTCTTGACCATTTCTTAGCCCTGTCTTTTATTTTAGTTACTGTTATTCAGATATACATAGAGAAACCATTTTAGTCATTTCAAATACTGAGGACTAGAAAATCTTTCCTAGTCTACTAAATATTTATGACTGATACATTTCTGTAAGAGTTAATTCAGGATCAAAACACTTGATCATAGTCCAGTGCGTCGCCTAGGCCAACGCAGCCGCCATTTTTCAAAAATTCGGATTTCAACCCAATGTATATAAAACATTTTAAAATTCTTATTTATCAAAGCATAACCACCAAAATTTGAGGAAATATAGTTAAAAAAAACAATACTAAGAATTTTCATTTCCATTAAAAAAATATTGAGTAGTAATTACTTTTCCGTAGGATTTTAAATGTGATATACCAAATTTTAATTGCAACTTTTGGGTATTGCGCCGCCTTCCTACACCATACAATCAAATGTGTCATTTAAAATGGAATAATTTGTGTAGTTACTCCATATTTGTCCATAAATTTATTAGATAGTGTTCGTTTAGTCTATATACGAAGTTTCATTAATGTATGACATAGGGCTCCTACAAAACAACGCCTGTCTACGGAATTTTGGGACAACCCTCGTATACCGAATTTGGCTAGGCATTAATTAATTCATACATTGCACAAGGTGTGGATCTAAAACTTTTTAATAAAGGAACTTTACAAGCATTCATTTTTAATGGAATTCTCTATGTTAATACCCGCATTTGATACATAAAAATAATTGTTGTTGCTCGTTGATTTGATAAAAGAATTAGGATGAACGACCAGAGAGGTACAGTGCGACCGACTGAAAAAAAAGTGTATATTAATCGGCGCATCTCAAAATATTACTAGTCTTTTGCTATTTCCATAACAAAACATAACCACTGTCATTAGCCTTCCGTGATCTCAAATTGATATCTTCAAAATTTTTACATTTAGTTGTCATTTTAGGTGGCAAGTTCCAAATCGCTTCATCCAGATGTCAAATACGAGAGTCATACAATAAAATGCTTTCTTTGGTTGTTAGTACAGTTTATGTAATTTTTTTCTGCAATAGCTGCGACATTCATTCCCGTACTAACAACCAAAGAAAGACATTTTATTGTTTATATTTATATCTGTTTAAATAATCATTTAAAATAGGTTTTAAAAGATTAATTATTGTATTAATGATGTGAACTTCTTCGTACTTTTTATTGATGGAACAGCCACTGATCAAGAAATCTGTACAGGTGACATGCCTAGTGTAGCTCATGCACTGATTTTCGCAATGGGTTCTCTTAAGAAATAAAGGAGAAACTATTCAGTGGATGTAAATATTATTTGATGAAGATCAAAGGAACAATTCGACACCGAGCATTTGTGCAGATAACCTAAGAATTTGAAGAAATAAATTCAAAACGGAGAAATAATCTATGGGTACACTGTAGGACTCCAGATATATTTTTGTCAAAAATGTTGTAAAATTTTGAATTTACCGGGTGGCATGACACAAGTATTTTGTATTTACTGCCACCTGGTAAATTCATTTACAACCATCCTCACAATGTCAAGGGTTTGTGATTTCTCGAACTCCACACTTGTGTGGGGGGTTCGAAATCACAAACCCTTGACATTGTGAAGATGATTTACAACATGATATTTCACATAAAATTCTTGCATGCACATGTGTAAACATTTAAGTTGTTTTACAATACGGATAGTTTTTTACTGACATTTACTCTGACAGTCATCAAGATGGACAGCTACAGACATACGCGTATATACAACTACAGACTGGTTAAGTCAAAATTTCAAATCAATATAACCTTTAAAATATTTTTCATAATGAAACATAATTTTCAACATTTGTTTAAATTGAAATATTATACAATAATCAACTACAAATACTAGTGTTTGATAACGTATTTATAATAAATCACAAGCTATATCCAAAATTAAAAAAATTGACTTTAGTCTGTTAATTCTCAGTTTATGGTTTTGAGGCCGTAACACGTAGGCTACACTCCTCTTTATACAAACGGACAAACCAACAAACGTCAGCATCTTTATTATGTAAGCTTCACTCACCCTTGTATCACTTCAAAACAATTTGTCATTCTGTTGAAATTTAAGTTGTAACTCCAGGAATTTGCTGACTTTTGAGAATGTACATCAGGTCTCCACTGTAAGGATTATGACTGTTAACTTCCGATATTTATCAAAATCTTTTTCCTGGTCAAGTGCATTGTTCTATAGTTATTTATACATTTAACATAAATCTCAGTATGGTTTAAAAATACTTGAGATCCAGTCCTCGGAATTATCCTTATCATGGAGGAAAAATGAAATAATTTTTGAAAATGAATATCTTAAGGTATTCAATTTATAACGACCATATTTTGTACCTAATAAATGAATGATCCGATATTTTTAATCATGGTAGCATTTTGAAGATGTTATAAAAAAAAATGCTCCACCAAAGGAATTAACAAAATTTTGATTTTTGTTGAATTAATTGCACCTTGAATTTTACTATGAAGTCTATGGACAGTGCATGTTTTTATCAGATATTGTAAAAAGTAACTTGATTTTCAAACAAATCTCTTTGTGAAAATATGCATACTCTTCCTCTCTATTGAACTTCATGGAATAAAAAAAATTATTTACCGCAGAAATTTTGAGAAATGTAAATTTTTCTTATTTTCATCAAAGGCAGATAGCTCTTTAAAAAATTTTAATGTGCAAAATGACTGTCTCCTTACATCTTATCAGTCTTGTGAATTTGGTTTATTTCACTTTAATCGTTATCTAGCAATGCGTTTTTAACTAGTTTAAAATTATAAAATCGTACAAAATCTCTTCATTATACATTGAATACCTTTTTAAAAACGCCCCTAGCTATCTTCTGTATTTAATTCAAAACTACCGATCCTAGAATCATCGTGCAATACAGTAACATTTTTCAAAATTTGAATCGAAAAGAGTCAAAGCATATTCCACAAAAAAGACAAGTGCAAAATGTAAGAAATGTATACTGGGTATGTATTTATCATTAGAAGAATCAAAATGGACTAAAGAAGATAAAAATTTATCCACTGTTTTTGTATCTATATTTGGTTCATGAAAAAAATGACGCAAAATTTTAACACTGTGATATTTACGCCCGGTTACGAAAAAGTCAAGACTCTCGTTCTGTAAGACATAAGTTATCATTAGTCCTTGAGTTTGATGGGATTTTTTTTTTCATAATCACCATGATCACTTCAGGTCAACTTTTGTTGCTTGTACAGTGGGTAGTAATTTTCTTTTATTATACTTTCATGTAAAATACTAAAATCTGATTGGTTTAGACGCAGTTAACAATCTGTTCTATTACCCTCAGCCTTAGCAACACACGTGAAAACGGGTAACACAACGGTAATGCCACATGCGTGGAAATTATGCGCGTACGGTTCACCGTAGAATTCTCAAAACGTCAGTTGCGCGTTTGAAAAAACCGGAATAAACTTGACGTCAATAAAAGCTTGCGTCCGATGTAGCTTATTTGAAAACAACAAACGACAGACGAAACATGCTTGCGAGTGCAGAAATAATGAAACTTTAGATGATAAAGGACTCGTAGAGTATCAAATAAACAATAAAGAGGTCAGTAAATCTTTTTCGAAGAAGCGGGGAGTTTGAAAGCTTTCTAAACGTGGACGAAAAGGCGATCGACGATTTGTATTGCTGACAAAGTAAATCAAGAAGACTTTCAGTATAATAAAATAAATGGTGCCTGTTTTGGAGGGTAACAGTTGAAATTGACACCTCTGAGAAAACCATTGTCAACCTCCGCTGACGCGTCGGTTGACAATGGTTTTCCTTGGGGTGTCAATTTCAACTATTACCATCCAAAACAGGCACCATTTATATATTGTATCTCTTTCAAAATTTATAAACTCTTATGAGAACATAATGATTTTGCCAAACCTCACCAAAATTTCATGGAAGAAATAAGACTTAAGAAATAAAGTATGCGTTTTCGTTAATGTTGCAGGATATCCTCCGAGGTCGAGAAATGTTGTTTGAAAGATAAAAGCCGAGGCGTTAGCCGAAGCTTTTATTTCGAGACCGAGGAGGTCATCCTGCATCATTCACGACAACAAGGATTTAATTTCTGTTCTACAAAGACATAAAATACGGCTGACCGTGTCTTCTATGGAGAAACGAATTAGGTCTTCACGTCTCGATTTTGCTGTTACATTTAACACCAGAGGGGGAATTAATTTGTTTTCTTACCTGTGTGTAGATGCAGACGATTTTAGCCTTTGTTGCATCAAAAATAGCATTTTTCAATTACAAATTTGTTCGTAACATATATTTATTGATTTTAATGAATCTACAGTACATAAAAAAATCAGGTTTCTATTTTATTGCATAAAAGTAGGACTTAATTTGCGTTAGGAGGTCCGTGGAACAGCCCCGCTTAGCTATAAAAACTGACAATCATCAGCAACGTTTTACAATTTACAGTGTGTAGACTGAAAAAGACGACATATCGATGTTGTCTAAACAAGTATTTCATTCTACAGTCAAATATGCATTTTAAATGTACAGGTTTGATACGTGTTTCTTTGATGACGTTTGTGAATTATTGGAGAAAAATGTCCGCAGCATCTCTTTGATCTTGGCAATCATCGTGGTAGAATATGGAATAATTCCCCTTGTGGAAATACAATGTATGTACATGTTGCATATTGCGAAGAATATTGTTGTAATTGTGTAACACATAAATCGTAGCTATTACAAGTTTCATTGGTCGTGTTCGAGATGACGCGTCATGAAGTTAAGTCTATTTTCCAGTGTCTTCCAACAGCTTCGATAGCTCAGTGAAATTAGTACCCGACTCTGAAGGTGAGGGTCTTTTTATACGAGCATTTAACATTTCCGAAACTTCATAAAAATCCTTGCAAACAAAGAAACATCGCGGGTTCTATTAAATGTTTAACCATGTCTCCTTCGTTACTCCTCACTAAGATATAGTCAGTAGTGAAGGAAAAACTTCAAGAGCACTGTACAACAATATATTCAAGAAGTGGTATGAATCAGACGTGGAAACTCAAAAATTCCAAAGAACCTTTGGACAATTTGAAATCACAAGATTTTACCAAAACCAAAAGCTTAAAGACTTTTCAACTTATATACAACCATTCCCCACGATAAATTAAAGGCTTTTTGAGATCATTGACAGCTGCATTTTCAATAAAAATGGAACTCGTAGATTTACTTACCTGGTCGATCATTGGTCATTTGCAAAATTATTTTGTTAAAGCACATTTTGATTGCACACACAAGTACTCTGAAGTTGACATCAAAGAGATGCTGGAGTTTCTGATTGACAATATCTATGTGTTATTTAGAGACTTGGTATTCCAACAATCTATTGGAATTCCCATGGGTACCAATTGCACTCCGTTATTAGCAGACCTATTTTTATATTCATATGAAGCAGAATTTGTGCAAAATCTTATGTGTGAAAAGAAAACACTTGCTGTGGCCTTCAATTCTACATTTCGGTATATCGACGACGTATTGTCAATTAACAATGGTACTGGTAATTTCAATTTAAACGTCGATACGATCTCTCCCGGCGATCTTGAGATAAAAGATACCACAGAGTCTGACAAATCTGTTTCATACTTGTATATTTTACTTGAAAAGAAAAAGACGTTAAATATATATATTAAAAAAAGGGTAAAAGATTGATTGATTGATTGTATATTGTTTAACGTCCCTCTTGAGAATTTTTCACTCATATGGAGACGTCACCGTATGCCGGTGAAGGGCTTCAAATTTAGACCTATACTCGGCACTCAGGGCCATTGAGCAGTGAGGGTTCTTTATCGTGCCAGCGCCTACCGTGACACGGGACCTACGTTTTTAAGGTCATATCCGAAAGACCCGTGACTTTCACTTCTAGTGCCGAGAGCTTGGCGAAGGAACAGTCACTACCTTTGTTTACGTCTTAGGTATGACGCGGCGCCGCGAACGAGAATCGAACCCGGGCCTCCCGATCACGAAGCAAGCGCTCTACCACTAGGCTACCGTGACCGGTAAAAAAAAAAGGGTAAAAGAAAACACAAAAATCCTCAGTTAAGCTTTAGCGCTTTCATATTCAATCTTCAGAAGCTTACAATAGTATCATAGTAACAGTGATTATGACGTCATGTTAAGCGGAACGTTAAAAGTCTATTATGACGTCATAGATACAATATGACAAAAGTACGGGGAAATCACAAGTAATTTATAAAACACTATTAAGTTTGGGCTGAAAAGTACTAATAAAATGTTTTTCTTTTTCCCGTATCTGGATATCAGTGGCACAACTGAGTTTATAGAAAGGGAAAATTTTGAATTGTTTTTTACCACACGCCTCCAGGTGCGAACTTAATTGAATTTGTCTGTATTCGGGTGTACTAATGTGTTGCTTATGTACACGTACACGGGCACGGAGAGTGTTGCCGGTTTCACCAATATAATATTCCTT
>PRKT01000054.1:553586-593401 GCA_003671525.1 Saccostrea glomerata
ACTTACGATAATCCTAAGATAAAAGTTACGAGCTATTCACGAAAGTGGTCGTAAAATTGACACACTGTCGTAAGTGAAAAACGGTCGTAAGATTTTCTTTTCGCGACAACTGCTCATGCGCAGGTGACGCAATAAATGCGGGAAACCCAGTCGATTACGCAATCTTGATGTACAGTGATGTCGCCATTATAAATACCATTATAGATTTCTCAGTTTCCGACTAATTCACTGCAACAAGACTGAAAAAATAAACACATATGTAAATAAGTTGTAGGTAAGTATTGTTCAAATACCGGTATATATAAAAAGTAAAACTGTTATTCCTTTAAAAAAAAAAGGCATGCCCTTGCAATGTATGGTTTTAGAGAAGATAAAGTAACGCTATTGTTTGTTTGTTTGTGTGAATGTGTGTCAGGAGGGGTGGGTTAATAGGTACCAGTGAGTGCGTGCGTGCATAACGGAGGTTTAGCAAGTAATAATTCATATCAGGATCGAAATGCCTTATGCCCAGCCCCTTGTTAAAACAAATATTCATTTTCTAAATAAAATCATTAAAAAAAATTAGCGCCATACAGAAAAATAAAGTCTGAAATATTCACACTTACGCTAATTAAAACAATTTCACAAATCCGAGCTTTTGTGTGGATTTTGGTCCTGTCCTTTATTTATAAAATTCTGCATCATTTTTAAGGTAGGATTCTTCTCATATTTCTAATATTTAAAAATTGATGAAATTTTCACAGAATCAAGAAGACAATATCAGTAAGTGATAGTATCAGTAAAATCAAATTTGTCCGTTTTATATTAGAGGAAAGGTCAGGTCAAGGTCATTATGTTTTCCTTGACATAAAGAATAAAAAATAACTGTTGCCAATTATGTGATACCTATTTCTATTTCAAAATTTTAATGATTGTTCTTTTTGCATAAAAACATATTACTATATCGGGTCTATAGCATGATATTATCAAATTTACATAAATAATTTAACTTAACTGGATATTGGCTAATCCGAATTTTCTCTGTTTATCTTAATTTTTTAGTATATATTAGCTATTTTCATATGCTTCCTATATTTAACTTTTTCTTATTTTCACAAATAATAAAGTAGTCTTATAAATGTACAAAATGATACAAAAACAAAAAGTTTTGATCGTTTACTAAGAGAGAAAAAATACTTTTTATGGTTTTTTGGCTCAAATCTGCACTTTGATAGGAAGCGTTTAAAAGCTAATAAAGTTTTAGTTTGTTTGAAAAATCATATTTATTTGATATATTTTGAAAGTTTAGTCCCTCAATATTAATCTAACTTACATTTGAAAATTTCTCCAAGTCTTCGATTGTGTAAAAATTATAACTAAATTCATTGTTCTTTTATAATTTTGAGAGGCAGAAAAGAAGATATTTTCATACGCCACCATTCCGCCAAAAATATAGTCCCTGGTAGTTTTCAAGCACAGTTTACCATTTCTATTCAAAGTTGTACAATTGTGATGAGGAAAGAAAATGTATGGTCTTTTAAATTCCTTACACTTCAATGTATAAGACATATAAGCAAATATACTTTGAATGTTTCATCTAGTAAGAAACCAGAGAAGAATCCTACCTTAAGTTCTAACATTAAATCTGAATTCTGCAATGCAAATTGAACTATATTTAATGAAAAAAAAAACCACGAATAAATTCCATTCAAGTAAAAGCTGGGAACTATATTTTTTGGCGGAAGGTTTTTTTATAGAAGAAAATTTCTTTTCCTTTTTAACTATAACAGTACTGTTATTTTTAGATTCCTATTTTTCCATGCTGGTTGCACACAAAGGTGTTTTTTGCAGTGAAATGTGTTTTGCTAGTTCTGAAATATCTTTTAAATTATTTCTTATGAATTCTTTCAACGAAGTGTGACAAATATAGTAAATATATTCTGAAAACCCGGGAAAAAAGTGAGCCAATTTTAACGTAAAATTGACTTTTTAAAGTTACATCATGAAAATTTTTCTTAGTCACTATTTTAAAGTGTCTTTTTTCATATTGACTTAGAATTCATTTTGTTTCATGCTTCAATTGGATAACAATATTAGAGGGAAAACGTAGAAGATGAAAGTTTTATTTAAGACACAAATTTCAATGCAAAACGGTCACATTAAAGCTCTACTGAAATCGGAGTCGGCCATATTAATTTACGATAACCCTACTATCTGCTAACCAAGTACTACCAAATTGTGTGGTCACGCACGACTGATTTTGCCAGTCGGTTTCGATCGGATATTACCCAAGACCTATATTTGTAAAACGCCTAAGTTTTTTTTCAATAAAATAAAAAGGTTCCATTCTAAGATAAAATAAATGCTCTTGGAAGCATTCTCGGTGTTGAGCAACTCTGACAAAACGCAGTTACACAGTCACAGAAGCTGGTACTTGTGCAGGTGCAGTCCAAGTGCATGCAATGAAAAATGAAGTTCCTGGTTTTAGATTCCCAAAACATAATTAAGATAAACGAGCATAAATGCAAAAGCATTTCAAAAAATCCATTACGAACAAAAGCAATATATTTACTATATAAATGTGGTTTGTGAGGAGGACCTCAGCTGGCCGACAGCACGGACTGACCGTGAACTTTGTTTTGCCCATCCGGCCATGCGCAAAGGAAAGGCCTGAGTGAAAATGAAAGAAGGTCAAAAAGCACATGTGTAAATACAAGGGAGCGATTATTGTTGTGGTTCACATATAAAAGAGACAATAGATTAGTACAATTGCTAGCGAAATGTAATTTGTGTAATATATTCACTTGTATTGGCCCAAAAAGTCAAAACATGATAAACATGTGGTCCGACATTTATTCCCGAAGCTTCTCATATAATATATGGTATAACGAACCTGATCCCAATTTAAACACATTACACTCCTCCCCTTTTACGCAGAAGATGATAAAAAAAAAACACAAAAATAGAATAATTCCTATCTGGACATAAAAAGTAATGATAAATTTTGCATTGTCATCAGTAATTGCAACATGCAATACAGTTAATCAAATATCGCTCTATAAGTCCAGTTTTTTAGTTGGTTTCCTCACCCTCAGTGGGTAGCGACGTTCTGGCACTACATCAGTCTGATCAGGCACCTCAGTATCCTTGTTTCCAGAGTCCGCAAGTTTTGCTGGAGTTTCCACCAACCCAGGAGCTTCCTTTTCTGGAGACAACAATGCCTATCCATTCCTGGCTCCTTAAAAGAGGGTATCCCTACATCAAGCGGCAGCGGTGTAGGTTCCGGCTCCAGCATCGTAGCGGACGATGCTAATAAGTGATCTATATGGCAATAGCGAATGCGTTTTCCAACTCGCACAAGATAGGTTAAAGGTCCCAACTTTCTATGAATCACACCAGATATCTACTTCCATTTTTGTCTTAGAATAGTTGTTTTCACTTAAACTTGTTCACCTCCTTGAAATTCCCTTACTTTACACTGTCCACCATTATGTTGTTCTTTCATCTTTTGCTGTTTCTCCTCCGCACACTCCCGAAGATTAGATTTAATGCAACTCAACCGGGTTCGAAGCTGACGCTTAAGAAATAATTCTGCAGGTGATGTACCAGTAGTGCTATGTGGAGTTATGCGATACCTTAACAAAAAGTTGGCAAGGCGCTGCTGAAGAGACCATCTATGACCATCAAAGTCTTGTATCTTTAATGCTTTTTTTGAATCTGTACTTTCTTTCAGCCAACCCATTTGACTGAGGATGATAGGGCGGTACAAGTGTATGCTTAACTCCACTGTGCTTCATGAAGTCTTGAAACTCTGAAGAAGTAAACTGTGGCCCATTGTCACTCACTATTTCTTCAGGTATTCCAACTGAAGCAAACCATGTCCTTAACTTTTCTATGGTATTTCTGCTTGTGGTGGACTTCACTGGTATGACTTCCAGCCATTTTGAATAACTGTCTACCATAACAAGAAAGGACTGCCCCTTATATTCTGCATAATCTATATGCACTCCTTGCCCTGGTCTAGAAGCCCAAATCCAAGGATGCAGGGGGCTTTCTTTTGGAGTGTTTCTACCAGTGAACATCTTTCAACCATGTCTTCAATGTCCCTGTCTAAATAAGGCCCCCAAAGATACCCCCGAGCTAAGGCTTTTGTGCGAGACATTCCCAAATGTTCTTCATGCAGCTCTAGCAACAAACGACCTCTAAACTTGTCTGGAATGACCACTCACATTCCCCACAATAGCAATCTCTTTTCCAGTGTGAGCACATTCCTTCTATCAAAGAAAGGCTGCAAATCAGCATCCTCTACATGAGCTGGCCACCTTTCAGAGTAAAATCATACACCCTCAAAAGAATCGGGTCTGTACGGGTGGATACCGCTATCTCTGGACTGGAGGCTGGTAAGTACATATGCAATGAAAATAATTCTTCCTCTGTATCTTACTGTTCCGTCTCTTAAAGTGGAAATCTCGATAAGGAATCACAATTTCCATGCTGTTCAGATGATTTGTACTGAATGTCATACTGATACGCAGCCAGGATCAGTGTCCAACGTTGCATTCTGGCAGCAGGTAATGGGGGAACTCCCTTCCTCGGCCCTAAAATTGACAACAACGGTTTGTGATCTGTTACCAATGTAAATTTGCGTCCAAACAAGTACTTATGAAACTTCTTTCCTCCAAACACTAATGATAGTGCCTCTTTTTCTATTTGAGCATAACGTCTCTCGGTTTCACTCAGTGTTCTGGAGGCAAAAGCTATTGGTCTCTCTGAGCCATCTTTCATTATATGTGATATTACTCCAACCCCATAGGAAGTAGAGTCGCTCGATAATAGTAGAGGTTTCTTGGGGTCATAAAACACTAAAAGTTTACTCTCAGTGATCATCTTTTTACAAACCTTAAAACTCTCCTCACAGTCAGCTGTCCAATTCCACAGTTTGTGCTTTTTTAACAAATTGTGGAGTGGATTTAACTCGGTACTCAAGTTTGGCAGAAAAGCACCATAGTAATTCAACAATCCAAGAAAAGCCGTCAACACCTTTACTCCGGTGGGTCTAGGTGCATCATTTATGGCCTTGACCTTTTCTTCTGTTGGGTGTACTCCATTGTGATCTGACAGGAACCCCATATAAACCACTTGGTCTGCAAGAAACTCACACTTCTCTGCTTTCAACTTAATGTTATGCTTTCGCAAACGTCGAAATACTTCTCGAAGCGCATTCAGGTGAGTAGTATCATCAGTCGCTGTAATGAGAATGTCATCTATTCGACATACCATATGATCTAATCCCAATAGGACTTGGTCCATCACTGACTGAAATATTGCGCTTGCAGAACTAACTCCATAAGGTAGCCGGGCATAACGAAAGAGTCCCAGGTGAGTATTAATAGTTAGGTATTCTTGAGATTCTCTGTCCAATTTTAGCTGAGAATAGGCTTGACTTAGATCCAACTTTGTAAATTTTTTTTCCACCTGCTAAGCTGACAAACATGTCATCTGTGTTGGGCAGTGGGTACTGCTCCTCGCTAATAGCCCGATTAACTGTCATCTTATAGTCTCCACAAATCCTGACTGACTGGTCTGCCTTTGGAACCACCACAATAGGTGCAGCCCAGGAGCTACTTTTTACTTTCTGGAGAACACCTAGCTCAACTAGTTTTTTCAGTTCCACTTGTTCTTTTTTAGCATAGCAAAATATTGGATGTCCGTCATCCTTCAACCTAATCTGTGCTTTAAAATCCTTTATTGGGTCTGTGTTTGGCAGAAATAGGTCACTGTACTCTCTCCTTAATTAGGGCCTCCACTTCATTCACACTGACTGCAAAGACTTCTTGCCAGTTGAGTTTTATTTTTGACAGCCAGTCCCTCCCCAATAAACTTGGTCGCTGTCCTTTGGCAACTAGCAATGGTAGCTCAGCGAACTCTTGATCCTGGTACTTTACAGGAACATGACACAATCCCAGCAGCCCGATTTCATCTCCAGTATATGAACGAAGAACAGTATCTGTTTTTGTGAGCTTGAAATGCTCTAATTGTCTCTGGTAAACTGCCTCACCTACAATGGTACGAACACTCCTGGTGTCTATTAAAAATTCTACCTCTTCATCTCCCACCTTTATGTTCACCGTCAACTTCCTTCTACTATGGTCTTTTTCATTGGTACAGAAAATAGAACAAATGCTGTCTAAGGAATCTGATGTCTCATCACCTGGCTTAGCCACAAACAGTGTTGATTTTTCTGATCTTTTCCTGATGTGACACTTCTTTGCTACATGGCCAATTTTCTGACATTCGCAATCTTGACCGCTTTATCGAAATCCAGATCTGTCTCTGATAACAACTTTTTCTGTATTGCTTCTGACCGTAACCGACAAACCAGTCGATCTCTATATCTTTGTACTCTTTTTCTTTCGGCAAGTCCGGTTGCACTAAATTTTTCTAAACTCCATAATTCGTTGGACCAATAATCGACAAAAATACAGCTACTTTCTTTCGATCCTTAACTTCATTTGCCGCAAAAAATTGTTCAAGTCTCTCCACATAATTTGCGAAGCTTTCTTTGCTCCCATTAAACTCACCGACTTTTCCTATGTGGGTCATTTTGATTCTTCAATGAAGAGAATTCCAACGTTCCGAATCCTCGTCGCCAATGTAATATATTCACTTGTATTGGCCCAAAAAGTCAAAACATGATAAACATGTGGTCCGACATTATTCCCGAAGCTTCTCATATAATATATGGTATAACGAACCCGATCCCAGTTTAAGCATATTACAAAATGAGTTCATTTCGTATTGCTTTAGAGTCCGACGCTGAAGTATGAAAATCGATATTTCGGAAAATGCAATTTACAGTGAGATGAAGAAATGGAGTATGTATACATCATAAACATTTACAGTAAGTACGGTAGTACATGTATAGCTAGAATGTAAAAGTGAAAAGTATTGAAGCATCTGTGCACCTGGTAATCTTCAAGCAAGTAATATTCATTTATCGTTTCTGATTTTTTTCCTTAAATGCAAGTATGCATTGTTTGACTTGATTAGTTGTATAAATAATATATTGACAAGTAATGTATGATTGTAAGGTTTGCATTCAGTTGTGGCTCAACCCAATCCATTTTACCATTTTGCCATTTTACCATTTTGTGACACAAAATTAATTGTGGGATTTGTTTGTCTGTTTTAGTGTAATTAAAGAAATCAGCTTTTAATATCAATTATAAATTATTTGTCTAAGTAGTTACAGTAATATCAATATATACTGTCATTGTCTTTTGAACACACAGGATACTGAGCAAATAAATAGATCTTGAAAGAGATACTATATTTGGATCTTCTGGTGCCATCATGAAGATGGTGACAATGGTGAAAGTGATGAAGAAGAGGCGGCCGGCCGGAAGAAGGAAATAGCTGCAGGAGTAAAGTATTCATTTACCTGCACAGTAAGTACATGTACTGCCAATCTAATCCTCTCGCATACTTGCAACACAAACATCTAACAACATTACATAGAGGGTAACGTCAGAGGTCAAATTCTATCAACAAATCAAATTGCCATCTGCAAAATCACTGTATATTTGTTGAAGCAAATAAGTCTAGAGTTGTTCTGAATTTGTCCTCTGATGTGACCCTGTATGGGATGCTGTAAGATTTTAATTAGTGTAGCAAATATATGAGCGGAACTAACATCTAATTTTAATTAGATTGATGTTTAGCATACCAGTTTGAAGCTCATGATATTTCTGAAGTTTAACATGTTTAATTATGAAAAGAATATTCGGACTAAGATGTATTGAAGATAACTTCACTCCTATGTTACAATAGCATATTAATTGCATTGATAAAATGAAGTAAATTACTTTAAAGTAAAGATAAATAGGTAGTGAAATTCATGATTTAAAAAAGGGGGATTTGTTAAGAATGGCTAAGAAAAAATGACAAGGTACATTATAAGCCATCAATATTATAAGGAGACAGAATGAAAAAAAATGTATCATAATGTCTTTCAGAGGCTTTGAAAAAAAAGAACTTTTAGGCCTTACAAAGTGAGAAGCATAATAGAATATAAGAAATAAAAATATAAGTAACTACCGGGTATACAGTTTTTCATGTATTACTATTACAGAATTTCACTTTTACCATTTCATTTTTATGTCAGAATGGTCATGTAAGAAAACGGACTTCTACACAATTTTATGGAGAGAGAAGTGCTGTTGCAATCCTGCTGAAACTTATGGTTCATCTTTCTGGGGCATCATAGAATGCAACTTCAGTACAGAGTATGTATTACCGGTTATTCTTTCATAGATTTATCTACATTTAAAAAATCTCTTATTTATCGCAATATTATCTGCATTGATTTTTTTAAAATAAAAGTTTGCCTTCATGTTTGGCATACCTATTATTATATTTGGAAAAAATTCACACAAAAGCAAAGAATCAAGTTTTTAAGTCTCATGTAAAGTCAATACAGGGATATGGATTTAAATCAAGGACACATTTAAGTAAAATACAGTTCTTTCATAAATTTTATATGGCATTACACTACAGTGCAGTTTTGTGAATTAGATTGCTCTGAAGTAATTTTACCATCAGTAACAGAGAGTGGATTATTACATGTATTTTTTTTCACAGAAAACCAAGCAGTGGGTTGTGTATCAAAAGAAGACAATCAAAGATTATACATATATTCCAGGTTTTAACTTTTATGCAATATACATTTGAATTATTTTGATTTATTTCAATCTACCTTTAGAATGTTATGAAAATATGATAACATATTGTTCATATACAGGTATATACATGCACATGATTTTTTTGCTTAAGTATCAGGATGAAAATTCGTATGATTTGTTTTCCATTCAATTTTCCTGATTTCATGTACATTGTACTTCTATTACTTTATTTGATAAAACTTTTTGTCAATGAAGGTATAAAGGATAATGTTCTTAATTTACTTTAAGAACTTGAAGGAAGTATATGGTAGTCTTTGTCCAAGTTATACAAGAAGTAAACGGTCCAAAGACCATAACACCACCTCTGCCAATTTATCAGGCCTTTCAAATCATGAATCAAGGCTTTTACGTTCAGAAATTAAAAGAAGAAAAAAGTCTGGTAAGTTTTTAAACAATAATTATTTACTGAGAGTTAGAATTAGTTGAATGATAGATAGCGTCTGTACACTCCATCTAGTTGGGTAAACCTCCTCCTACATGTAACTGCCACTGTCACACAAGAAGGCTCTGGAACTCTCCTTCCTGCTCCAAGAAGACCATGCATTACATTTTCCTGGTTCCGGAAGGTAGAGGGCGCTAACAGGGGTTCAAGCTTAGTATGAAAACTCTGTTTCAGAATGTTGAACATCATGCCGCAAACACAAATTTCTAAACTCTGATTTTAGGGTAATGCATAGGATGTGAGGATCCTCAAATACTTTGCATCCTCTACAGAAACACCATGCATGCAATTTCTGAACTTGTGTTTCATTATGTAATGAATCTTGGATGTAAGATCTCCTTAAATCTGGTTCTGCCTCTACAGCTCTTTTCAAAACTTGATGCATTTCATTCACTTGTGTTACAATATCCTACAAGTATAGTAATAAAAGTATTTAGAATGAGAAAGATGAAACGTAAGAGATATATGTTAATTTTGTTAATATTTTAAGATAAAAATGATTTTGTATAAATATAATTTAAAATTCTTTAACCGTTGAAAAAAAATGTTCAAGCCATATTAAAACATTATAAAATAACTTTTTTGGTACATACTTTCAATGTTGAATCCAACTGACAGCCCTCTCTGTTTTCAGGACTTGCTGCTGCCTCTAAAAAATGATTTCTGCTTGGAAGGTGTCTTCTGCTGACATTGCTTGTACTCTGGCTAGCATAAGGATGGTAACGAGCAGACCACATCAGTAATAGTTTTTGTGAGATCTCCGAAATACATGTACCCGGTATACCAATCCTGATGTAAGAGTACCTTATCATAGAGGAAGGGTGAACATCATAACATTACCATATAGCCAACACTCCTATGTGTAGGATAATAATCCACCGTACTTCCTGCATACTTGTGTTTTCTTTGATTTGTCAGTAGGGATTTCGGTACAACCTCTTCTCTTGCATTACAGCTTTTACATTTGCCAGTTTTCACAGGGAAAGTACAGTAAATGTAATTATTTATAAGATATGTGCTTCATTTTCAAAGGATCTTTTTACTTTTATAATCTATGTGTAGTACTTTTATTTTCATTGATATAATACATCTTTTAAAATTTTCATTTTATCAACACCATTAAAATATGTATTTCCTTGTTTTAATTTTGGAATTAAAAATATGAAAAATCTTATATTTTCAAAGACATGATCTGGAATTACTTATACATGTAAATGTACATATGAAATCAATAAGTAAACAGATGTGTATGAACATTTTATTTTGTTTTTGTATTAAAGGTACTTAGACACAGATTTAAAGTTAATTTTTTCTGAATAACATCACGAATTATATATCTTAATAGCATTTCACACAAAAATTAATTAAAAATCTTATTTCATTGAAAAGTTATTAAAACTTCAAATTTTTGGGCGGGTTTGATTGACACATCATTGCACTTTCACAAATTTTAACTTTATTTTTAATCCTTAGGAAAAGTGGCTATCTTGTTGTGTATTAATGAGAAATATTAAAACTTTAATCCAGAAAAATAATTTTATTCAGAGTTGAAATGTTAGAAAGCAAAACTCCTTCACAAGTATCGTCATTCCGAGCCAGGTGTAACGTACAGAGTTTAGCAAATCGATAACACTCGTGTTATGTACACAGTTTTTGTAAACAGGGCACGAGCTGTGTTATTGTTGATGTTTACGATTCACCGGTTGCGTTCAATCGTCAAAGTCTGCTCACCACAACTGCACGGACTGACAATATATTGTGTGTTTGTTTTGCTTTCGAACATGTCTACTCTGAATTTTCTGGATTATAATATTAATATTTTTCATTTAAAGACAACAAGATTGCAATTTTTCCTAAGTATTAAGAATAAAATAAAATTTATGAAAGTGCAAGGATGTGTCAATCAAACCCGCCAAAAAATTTGAAGTTTTAATTACTTTTAAATGAAATAAGATTTTTAATTAATTTTTGTGTGAAATGCTATTAAAATATATAAGTCGTAATATTATAGAGAAAATATTAACTTCAAATCTGTGTCCAAGTACCTTTAAACATTTGGAATTGAATTGTGAATTATTTTTATGAACTTACAGTAGCACATTTTTTTTAGTGAACAGTTTTCAATTTTTGTCAGTTACCTAACACTTTAATCATCTTTACAATTTCTAAAGAACTGTCCATGTACAGATGAAAAAAAAGAGACATGAAATATTGTGAGCATCATTTATGGCTGAGAATATTTTTCATAGCCAAGTTACATGTAGGCACATTGTTTCTTTGATAATTTTCTACTTCTGTAATAAAGATACAGAGAAAAGATTTGCTATATTTTTATTTATTAACTTGTTTTTAATTACTAGAATAAAACTTGAATAAACTTGCATATTCTAAAGTTCGGGAAAATTTCCTTAGGAGCCAGGTTAATTGCACATGTAATTCGCCAAACTTCCTACTGAATAGGTGCAAATAATAACTTTTTTAATTCAAAATGGCAATTCCTCAAATGTTAAACAGTGAATATCCTCAATACTTCTAAGATGAATCAGGCATATGTGTGATAAAATTTAGGAAATGTCATCACTTTTTTTTGGTTTTTGGCACACAACTATAATTTAAGTATAGAAATAAAGGAATGATAATGATCGAACTAATATGGCGTCTATCGATTAAATATGGCGGCTATTTGTTTACATTTGCAGCTCTTTTAGGATGTCAGTAGAGCTTTAAATGTACTGTAGTGCCAAAAGAAGCATATTGACCCCCATTTTTTATTCGAATTTGAATTAAGCTATTTTAGTAGAAACTTAAAATATACTTGGCAAAAAAGTTTAAGACTTTCAATATCAGGATCCAACGTCGTTAAATGCGATTTACTTATCCTATTTATCTTAGTTATTTAATTGTTTAATAATTTCAATTTGAATCTAGACCCAGCATGTCTTCAGATAAATCGAGTGTTTGGTTGCTATCAGGCCAATTTATTCTGTCCAGTTCCAAGTTCGTCAAACCAACCGAATAACAAAACAACATCAGGTTGTGTATTGTTGTAAATTTCAAAATGATGTTTCTTTCTGTAGCTATATTATAAGTGTTTTATTGATCAATTTTTTTTTTGCTAAAGTAATTTTTCCATGATATTGTCTTTGAGTTCAGAAAAAAATACCAAAAGATTCTTTACAAGGATAGTTAATTTTTCTTGCATCTTACAGTTGATGGACAATGGTCAAAATTTGTTTCCCAGGGTATGACAAGCTGTACTGTTACGTGCGGTGGGGGAGTCTCAAAGCTGATAGAATCTAGAGAATGCAATAATCCTGCTCCAGAAAAAGGAGAAAAATATTGCAAAGGATCGGCTCACAGAGTAACCCTTTGGTCTTGCAATGCTAAAAAATGTCATGGTAAAGTTAATTTTAATGATTTTTTTTGAAAAGGTATTGGATTTATCACAGCTCTTTCACCAAAGTTTAATCGATATAGATAACGAATATTTACAGTTTGATAGATTGCTTTGTTTTTATAGATAAGAAATAAGTTGATACATAATGATGAATTGAAAAAAAGATGGAAAAAATCTTAAATATTATAAACTTTTATTGTAAGTAACAGCCCAAGAGGATTTTGTTCAGCGTAAAGAATGGAGTAATTGTTCGACTTTCAATGGTACTGACACTAATGAACGTTTTAGAGTGCGAGAAAATGAAACTAATTCTACGGACGATCAAAAGTCCTGCGATGAAGGTATATATATATCATTATAAATAATACATTGTTCAAAGTTGTTTTCCAGAAGCATTTTCTTCCACATGTTCTGAATATTGCTTTGAAGAAATAATTAAGCATTGAACCTCAGAAAAATTATAAAGCATGAATGATTTCTCACTGTTTGAATTATACCTCATTTTACAACTTAACTTTGATTTATATTTTAAATTTTCAATATTATTTTTATCAACTTCATAAAGACCTTTTTCATTAAACAGATGGCGAGAAATTCCCATTAATTTCAATGGAGTTTTTGATCAGTATCGTAGTTGCGGTCACCATGTCTTTTCTGTTAGGAATATGTTTGGGCTGTGGTAAATACAAATGTTTTATTAGGAAAACGAATGATGTTCCGAAAACAAGTACTAAACAGGTCAAATTGTCGAAAAATGAAGAGAATCAGGACTACCACGCGGGGGAATATAATGTACATTACTACGAGGAAGTTCCAGAAAGTTTAACAGATGAAACGACCTTTAGCAAAATCTGTATACAACCAAAAAATGCCACATCTAGCCAGGAACAAGACAAACTATGCAAAAAATATCAAAATGTAAATAATCATGTCACTCTCGGAAAAGATTCTCTGTTAAACGTAAAACATCTCAAAGATTACAATAGTTCTAGTTACATGTATTATAACTATACAAAACAAAGAAGAATGTCTAAGGAGGAAAATACTGTTGATACAGATGGATACTTGGAACCCTTTCATGGAACTACCTAGCTATTCATTGATCTTTCAATTCTTTTTGGTTGTTATTTTTTAATCGAAAGTTTCAAGGCAAGAGTTATCGTTGATGGTTTGAAAACTAGTAATATCGTCACATTTTTCCAATATTTCCCAAGTGTATCAACTGCACTTAAGTACTAGCAGACCTATTTTTGTACCGTAAAATTGGAAATTCTAGGGATACGCAAATTTACATTTTTTTTCAAAAAAAATTATATTAATTTTTAGCGATAAGTTTTTTTTAGTGATTCTATAATATTTTACAATAATATCTTTAACCTGCAACTATCCCTTGCACTAACGTACTAAAGGCAACATAAAAACTAAAGCTTTTTTTTGATCAGCGACTTTATGAAGCGTCATTGGTGTATTTCGGCGTTCCGAAAACATTAGTGAATCGGGAAACAGTTTGTTTTGGGGTTCAGATGTAAAAGATATGTTACAGGATGGAGAAAAAATACATGTTTATTATCTTGGAATATGTGTTATTTGGGCTCCCATCGAAGACAATGTTTATCTTCCTCCAAATATGTTTCATGCTTTATGAAGATAACCATGTTTTTTAAGTATCTTTGTCTATTTTGTTTGGTAAGCCGGGGGCGTCGGATAATTTGCATTACAGGCTTCATCGAGGGTAAGAAAACATGATCAAGGGACAGGCTTGCCAAGGCTTCACCCGTTATACAAATCATCCGAAGTTTCGAATGAAACATATGGAGAAGGATATGGAGATAACGAACAGTATTCAATATAAAAGTCCATAAAACAATACAAAATAAGAGCAGAGCAAACACGGACCTCCGACACATCAGAGATGGGATCAGTTGCCATGGAGGAGTGAGCATCCCCTGCTGATCGGTCACACCCGCCGTGTGCTCCTTATCATGATCGGGAAATAACGGAAATAATCTGTCGTAGATTCAGTATATAAATAATGGACTAACAATAAGTATGAAAAACGTCAGTCAGCATTTGACTTTATGATAAATTGTATTTGCTGACAAGATCATTGTGTTGACCATAGAACTTACGAAATGATGGTGGAGTTAACGAACAATATTCAAGATCAAAAGTTTACAAAACAATACGAATTAGGAGCAGAACTAACACAGACCTTTAAAACATCAGAGGTGGGATGATCAGGTGTCATGGAGGAGTGAGCATCGATTCCTGCCTACCGGTCACACCCACTGTTCCTGGCATACCCAACAAGCAAGACACTGATCCCCTTTTTTGCATCAATTGTGAAATAGAATTGTAAATATAACTATTTTGAAAAAAAGATGTTTCTAATAGATTCAAATTAAACGTGGTCTAACATGTTAATTTCAATAACCTCGCCCACTGACATCAGACACAAATGCAGCCGTACGAGATTTGCATGCATATAAGGCCTCCTTAGCTACTGAACTATCGCATGACAGAGTTTACATTCAAGTTGAATTATCAAGAATCCAACTAATCTACAAGTAACTTTCAAAGAGTTATCACAAGGTAACAAATAGAAATTGAAATAGATATTTATCAAACCTAAACTGAGAAATTGTTAAAATACTTAATATTGGCAATTTCAGAAACCATACTTATAATGCCAAAATTGAATTCTAAAACATTCTGCTTATATGAATTAAAATGAAAAAGAATTTATTCATAAACCTCCTACAAAAAATAAGCTTCTTACATAGGCCTTCAGTTTTAATTTGAAAAATCAACAAAGCATGGACAAAATATGCAAGTTTGACTTCGATTTGAAAGAAATTATTTGATCATAAACTTATATCGCCATTTTTCTTTTCACATATTTTGCATTCTATGACACTATGCAACATTATAAGGTCTTTTTAAATCAATTAAAATTATGAAACTGCTTTTCTTCTGTTAGCTATATTGATTGAATTTGATGCTATTTTGAATTCAATTGAGCATTTGTTTTAATTCTTAAACCCATTTATTTACTCCTCTGGATCATTTGTATTGTTTCGTTAAAAAGAGTGATGTCACATAGAACACACAACTGTCTTTAAATCTTCGGCAGTATTGTTCTGAAATAGGGAAGATTAAGCATTCCGTAACACATAATGGAAAAGCAAACATTTACAAACTTTTATTTACGCATCAACATTCGCTGTCATTACTTTATTTTTTTCATAAGGACACACTGATCCTGTGTACTACGGTGCCTAGCACCAATCATTTAAAAAAAAGCATTTCCTTTTTATAAATGCTGAGTTTGGATGTTATAGTTTAATCATCACATAACTCATCAATATTTTGTCTTTATTTAAAAATAATCAGTAACTATCGTTTTACCTTGACTCTGTTTTTATTAAGAGAATACTCTTGCGAATCGAGAAGGCTCGGATAAATACGATATGCAATAAGGGTATATCTATATTACTTTATTAACAAAGGAAACGGAAACGACGAAGAAAAATCATCTAGTTTGCAGTGCAATTTACTTGTATGATTTTCATTATCAACTGTAGTAAAGTAAACAGAAAACATCCAAAATTTAAAACTTCTAATAAGAATTTTATTTCATCAAGAAATGATTTTCATTCCATTTTTAAAAATTTAAATCTGTTTGGAAATTAGATATCCTGTAAACAAATTATAACTTCTAGAAACATGCCGCCTTCCATCTGCCTGTCTTGCCCAGACTTTGTCTCCTTTTTTTAAGGCTAAGACCACAGTCCCCGACGCCTGATCAAAATACGAAGGATTTGAGCAAGGATTTGAGTAAATTGTTGCTACCCATTGACCATTTTAAATCAATTCGATATTTATGTAATTCTTGTCGATAGCCATCACAGTCCAGACCATTTGTCATATCCGTTTCCATAATTAGTGATGACTTTATCATATTTAACTGCCTGTTTCCTAGGTACATGTCGTGCGTTAGTAAAGCAATAAAACCCACTGCAGGGTTAAGATGTCCTGGAATTTAGAATTACAGTCTCATCTAAAAACTCTGTAAGACAATATTAGAACAAACAATAAAGTGGTAAGTTTTTAAACAAATGACCAATCATCAATTATATATCAAAGCGAGAGATAGGACATACCTAAATGGATGAAGTTTGCTAAAAATAAAAATGTCCAGTTAAAAGCTTTTCTTTATAGGTGACGAAAATAGTTTTGTTGTTGCAATGTTGTTGGCTCTTTAATTTTGGAAGACGTCAGCTATTACTATCTTAAAAATAACAATTAAAAATTTGGTTTACTGTAACCTTTCAGAAAATTAAGAATTTTATTTCAATTTACAATTTACAATTTGGTAGAGCGTTCGCTTCGTGATCGGGAGGCCCGGGTTCGATTCTCGATCGCGGCGCCGCGTCATACCTAAGACGTAAACAAAGGTAGTGACTGTTCCTTCCCCAAGCGCTCGGCACTAGAAGTGAAAGTCACGGGTCTTTCGGATATGACCTTAAAAACGTAGGTCCCGTGTCACGGTAGGCGTTGGCACGATAAAGAACCCTCACTGCTCAATGGCCCTGAGTGCCGAGTATAGGTCTAAATTTGAAGCCCTTCACCGGCATCGGTGACGTCTCCATATGAGTGAAAAATTCTCAAGAGGGACGTTAAACAATATACAATCAATCAATCAATCAATTTACAATTTCTCAGAATTGTTGATTCTGTTTGAAATTCTTTGCATATTGTTGATTTTTTTTTCAAAAAGATTGAAACCATTTTCAAATGAATGTGACATAAAAAGAAATAAGCAGAAATAGATTTCAGTCTTAGTCGTAAGTTCTTTTGTAAAAGGGGCCCCTGATTCTTAATTTTCTTGCAAGTCTAATCGATCAAAAAAAAGTAACTATTTATTCAAGATGAAAATATTTTTAAAAAGCAACAAAAATTGAAATATTTATTTTCCTAATTTATCCAATGCAATTCAACAAATTACTTAGAAAAACATTTAGTGTAGGTACTTTTTCGATTTTTGACTGTATGCCATTTAAGCGTGCTGTCGTTTTATATTATAAGTACAAGTAACAGAGGGTGCAGGAAAAGTACTCAAAACACAATCATAAATCTTTAATAATTTTGAATTACTGATAAAATACTCAACATAATTTATTGATGAAAACCTATTTTATTTAATTTTTTATCATGATTGTTAGAAAATAGAAATGTGTTATTCATTTTTTAATCGAAACCAGCTGTTATTTATCTGTAATCATGTAGAAAATTTAAAAGTTTGCATTGATTTTTAATGAAAAAATTATAGGTAAACTGGTAAAAAGTATGTTCGTTCTTCATGGAAGCATTCATTTTCTTCCCAGGACTATAAAGA
The DNA here is from genome assembly GCA_003671525.1 of Saccostrea glomerata. NCBI lineage: Eukaryota > Metazoa > Mollusca > Bivalvia > Ostreida > Ostreidae > Saccostrea > Saccostrea glomerata. The sequence continues at coordinate 571,544 of PRKT01000054.1, forward strand.
ATTAATTTCATTAGATTTGATATGTCCAAAGTCTTTTTGTGCATTTTTATTTGCATTCATATTTTTCCTTGAGTTTGATGCCTTAGGGTCAATTGAGATCATCTCCATTCTCTTGTATTTATTGCAATACAGGAATAAATATAGAGATACAGTTCATGTGTGTGTACTTTGAATTTATTTACAAAAGTAAAACAAAGCATTACATTTAAAGTTAAGAACGTTAATAAATTTAATTTTAAGTTTCATACTGGTTGAGATTGAAAGTAAGCAACATTTTTTAATTAGTAGATGGCAATGTTGTATATTTCTCATTCCTTTTTTTATATAAAAAAAGGAAATCTACAAAAATTCAATACTCTATAACACACACGAAACCCCCTAACAGCTGTGCATTAGAAACAGCAAATAATGTATTGATTTAGCTTAGTTTATAAATAATATCTGAAAACATCTTAAAATATCTAGTAGATTTCAATTAATTTGTATCGCACGATGCGTATGTCTTTAAATTTATAAATCAGAAGTCGAAAATTTTTTCAATATATAATTCATCAATACGACTGAATTAAAAGCAACGATTGTAATTTTATTTTGAAAAGAATCTAAAATAATGGACACAACATTTTTTATGAAAACGTTTAATACATTATAATAAAGTCTGGCTTTAAAAAAGAGTGCACGTTATAGTCATTTTTAAAATAATTAATAAATTGGATTCGATAATACATAATGTTTCCTGATAGTATATTGATGATTTAACTTAACTGTCAACATAAAAAACTGAAGAAAATCAGTCTCAAGCAAGTGATTCAATATAAGCATTTCGCTCAATGAGCGCAAATCCTAAAATGTCAATATGATATGGCATCGGTAAAGACTTTTTTGAATAGAAATATATAGGATACAGTTTTTAAAGGTATAACAATATCCTATAAGTTTTGTGAGTTGGATTAGAACAGGCTTTTCTCATTTGGTTTTAGATGTTGATTATATACAAAAAATGCTCGGTCACAGATGTACTAAATGCACGAAAAAAGTAGACGAAATGATAATTTGATATGCATGTATGCCATTAGATTTCTTCAAAACACAACACGGAAATAAGCTCACTGTGACATATCATATCGACATAAGAATGGAAATTACCATTATTGTTAATGGACAATAAATAAGAAGTTGCCTTTTTCACATTCTAAAGACCGAATTATGTGATTTCTTATATCAAACGTTGGTTGTATTTAAGGTCTTCCGTTTCCAACGGAAGACCTTCTACTGATTCTGATGGTAAAGATTATTATTCTTTTTTTTTCTTCTACTTCCTAGACCGCAACTTTGAGGCCTCATATCTCACTCATTTCTCAACGGATTTTGCTCAAATTTTCAGAGGTTATAGACGTTTATAAACTCTACCTGATTAGTGTCTAAAATTTCAAAAAGTCACTTCCGGTTTTGAGTTATTTCCCTTTAAACGAAAATTTATAGGCTTTCGTTTCCAGATAAAGGCTCAGAGACCACAAAAGCTAAAGCAGAATTTTTACTGATTTTAGGTAACAGAAGGATTGAAGTTGTGCACATCGGTTTTTGTTTTTCGATTTCTGTATTCACAATGGCGCTATATAGGGGTCAAAAATTAGAACGCCTGCAAGAGCGAAAATTTACACATATTTTCTTTTTTATCTTGAAAATTAAAAATATTTTGTTAAGACATAATGAACAAAAGTTGTGCATAATTGCAAGGGCTTTCATATAATAATATTCAAAAGGGGCTGGCCCCTATAATTAGGGATAAACGGACCTTGAAAGTTTTTGCTTTATAACTCAAAAACGGTAAATATTTCGAAATGACTATCGATTATAAGTTGTGCTTTAACATCTTACTGATCTCATAAAATTGTAATTGTGTTCGAGTCTTGTTTTAAATGAGCTGGTACATGACCTATATATGCACAGGTAATTATTTTCACTCAGCACATAAACGAGAGCTCCTCATGCGTGTAACCAAAGCAAGCTTACTATAAATAATAAACACGGCTACATTGGAAGCTAATTTTCTTCAGAATAAAGTTCTCGAAGTGTTTGTGTTTTTTTTTTTTTTTTACAAATTATCATGTTTATTCACTGACAACTTTCCCTTTCATTTCATTTTTTTAAAAATCGTATAAACAAAGTCTACTAAAAAGGGAAGAAAATATCATCTTTTCTTCTTATCATATAAAAGCAAACAATATAGTGAGAAAATAAAACATAACTAAAAAGCACATATACTATTCACAGCCATTAAGTGCACAGCTTTAACATTCACCATGTTTGTTTACAATTATATAACGCGCCTCCCTCGAAAGCGGCAAAGTCGGTCACCGGGAATCAATCGGCGTGTGATCCAGTGACCCACAGTCATACACCAAAAAAACACCACAGAATGGTTAACTTAATTCTTGGTAAAATTGTTCCTTCTTATACTATCTCTGTCCCATGCATGAAATTATTATTTAGTTCGAGTCTTACGTATGGTAGGAAAGAAAGCTAGATCCGTATTCACCGTAAACAAGGCTCCGTTCTCATTTTGATATTGAAGAACTCTTTATGCGTATAATTGAAATAAACTTGCCGTAAGTAATAAATATTTTACCATGCTGTATCATATCTCTTTTTAAAATTAGGTTTTAAACGTGTTCTTTGTTTCCCGTTCAGAGTATTCGATGGTATCTTTTTCCTTTTATTAATAAAGATCTTTCCGCGAGAAAGAGTTATAGAAAAAAAGTACGAGTATCTTTTATTCGTTTAAATATGAACATATTCAATATGAACGGAAACAATATACGCCCGGATTTCATAAAAAAAAACTTTTAAGAGTCAAATGATACACAATTATTTACTGCGCGATTCTCATATTCACCTGGAAGCAAGATTTTTTTTAAGTGTGTTTACCATTACTAATCTATCTTTCGAGTACACGCTGCCGAGAAATTCTAAAGCGACACACCGTGGTGAACCATTGACCCTGCAGTCATAGGCAAATAATTGGTATATACAAACCATTCTACAACAGTAAGAACTAAGAAGATATTATTTTCTCGAAGTAAATTAAATCTCTCAAAAATATCTTTAAATGTTTTAGATTTGACTTTAGTACAAAACGCTGGGGCATTTATTTTACATGTACATTAATCAGTCTTCAATTCTTAAATATTCGTTAGATCCATGTGTAATTTGACGATTCATAGCGCAAGGACTGGCGATCTGCAGTTACTTTACTTCAACCAATATTTATTAAAATGCACAAGCTTTGCTTTTTTCACACACAAATAAATCCGTTTTCAACACAAGTTTTCCGAAACACATTTTTTATCACAGGTATTAACCATGGCTATACCAATTTTAAACTTTTAAAGAGAATCTTCCGAATCGTAAGGAGAGAATTATACTCAATGAAATGGACTAAACATCGATAAGTAACACCGGCACGTGTAAACTTCATAAGTGACTTCTGTGCTGCACACTGTCTATTAATTTATATTACAGGTTTTATAGTAAAGTTCAAGAAATAATGATTTTAAAGCGATGAACTTAATTTGTTTTATAATTTATTCAAAACCCGTATAAATGATAAGTATAGTGTGCTAACATTGTAATTTTGTTCCGTGATTAAATATCAGTAGCAGGTTAAACAATGTAAATTCAAGTAGTAATAAACCCGCATATGTCCAGAATCGAAAATTTAAGAACTTATATACCGGGGTAACAATGTTATCTGAATATTACAGACTTATCATGTAATTAAACGCTTTTACAACCTAAATTAAACTGTTAAAATCATAACCGGCACCAAAGTCAAACCATTTGTATCGTTTACCGTATATAAACTCAGTATTTTCTTTAAAATGATGAACTTATATCTAGCTCAAATTACTTTCCTTGGTTTAAAAAATACGCGTACGAGAGAAAACGAGTGAGAGGCATTTTATTCAAGTACATTCAAGTTTTTACCAGCGAGTCCGTCTCCCTTTCTTATTTAAATTTAATTTATTTGATGATTTTATTCAAGCACAATATTATTATGTAGTACATGTACTAAAATGAAGTCCATGCACGGATGCTATAATTGTACATCGGGAATTTTCTTTAATCCTTTATCCATGCATTCCTCCTTCAAGGAAAATAATTATGAATGAATTGATTGAATAACGTGTATAAAACCATGTGGTTTCGGTTTGTCAACGTGTTTTAGATCATGATCACCAAATCACAACTCCTCGGGTCTTCCTGTCTAACAGAATAATAACCTCGAATGTATTACGTATACATCATGGCATCCCCATGCTCCTCACCCCTTTTACCCGAACTTTGAAATAAATGAGGAAAGATATTTTATTTGTGGACTTTTGAGTTTAATTTTATTGAAAATAAAGCTATTACCCTAAAATACGTATTATGGAAAGGACTTTCAACCCCGTCTATATTTCATAAATAGAAACTCTCAGTTGTTTCAATATTAATATCCGGTGATTTTTTTAAATACCTCAATGTTGTTTTTCTGACCTGTGACAAAATGGTGCGAGATAATGCAAATTTCAAACATCTTCATCGGCCAATGACAGAAAAGTTGTATCCTGTCAGGGTTATGAACTTCTAATCACTAAAAGGTGTTTGTTTTAACACAGAGCCAAGGTTATTCTGTTAAGATCAAGTTCACTGACAGAAGAAATATTTTCATTACTACGCTATGAATTAGTAAATGAAAATCGTTGGAGGCTCTTACTTGAAACATACATTACTTATGATTGGAGGTTTTGTCATGACCCTGATCAAATGTCTTTTCTGGGAAATCAGTTTCACTGACAAAGAAAAAAATGTTTAAGCGCATAACTTTATAATTAAAATTTACTGGAGGCTCAAGCTGGGAAGAAAGGTTGTTAACATAAGAAAGTGCAGTGACCTTGACCCAAGGTCTGTACTTCCTGTCCACGGCTCCAACGGAAGACCTACTCGTTGCTTTGCAACGAGCTCGGCTCTAGTTATTATTTTTTTCCTTTAATCTTTTAATAAAATATTTAAAATAATTAAAAATACTTTAATATAAAGAATTTTAAACTACTCGTTAGTGAATAGTAACTCATAGCATTATTAAAATTCTAAAACATCACAATTTAACACTGGTAGATGTTAGGTTTAACATCATAAACTTCCCTTTAAAACTGTATTTAGAGCTTATATCTCTCAATAGTTTCAATACGTATTCCCTATGAATGAACAATTCCTCAAACGAGGCAAATAATTGACAAATAAGTTGAAGAAACAAGAAGTCTCGTTTAAAGTAATTATTTCGCAAGTTTTGTGGTCGATACAATAACTTGTCCGCCAATAAAATCTTTCATTCATTCAATAGTAGATGAACATTTTTTATTCTAATTTTTATTCAATTATTTCCAAATTATGTCAGTTGTCAAGTTAATGGATTGTTCCGTTAATTCCCAATCATAACAAAGAGCACACAGCGGCTGTGACCGGTCAACATTAGATGTTCACTCCTCCGTGCACCCCTACTTATGTGTTCGGAACTTTTCATTTTTTCGGAGTTCTGCAAATTATAAAACCCAAGAAGTTTTGAGTAGCTCTGGTAGGGCTCTTTCGAGATATAGCGATACTACAGCGCGACGAGGAAAATTATTCACGGAAATGTGGCTAGGAAGTGACTAGCACGTGGAGATGTCGTTATGTTGTGTTTCAGTTATTACATCCCTAAAAAATATATGTAGAAATATATTTTAATCTCTCTTGAATTCATTCAAACATTAATAAGTCTCCTTCATGACATTATTTTCTGAAGTCGTGTTGGACATGTACACACATACTGACATCGAAATTGGGACTTTATTCATTGGCGTCACATTGGCAAATTAGGTGGCCTTTATTGACATATCAGTTGAATGAGAATGAGAATTTCATTGTTGGTTACTACGGTTTCTACAGGAATGTTTTGCTTGGGAAAACAAATCTAATAGTGATCGGAGGGGCACAAAGAAATTCTTTCTAGTTTGAAAAAGAAGACCATGACACTTTGTCAGAGTGGATTAAATTGTATCAGATTCATGTTAAAATCTCGTATTAAAAGATTGAGGGGGAAAATGAAAACCATCTATCTTTATGTATTCTATATAATCCAGAAGTGAAAAAAGAATTCGATAGATTGCATGATCAGTACTGGTCCCTGCTGACAAAGCAGGTAACAACATTACCTTCGTTTGTTATAATAAAAATAATAAAAATAACATTTTAGAAGAACTTAAATTTGATTCTACAAGTGGTAATCCAACTTATACTCATAGTTCCTTTCTAAGGAAGAATTTCTTCAAAATCATGTGTCAGTTTTGAATATTTTTAATATCCCGAAGAACCAAAATGAATTTGAACTACCATATATGTATTGGATTCCGAAACTTCATAAAAAGCCGTACAAACAAAGATACATTGCCGGTTCTAGTTAATGTTCAACCAAACCTCTTTCTTTACTCCTCACTAAAATATTGACAGTATTAAATGAAAAACTCAAGAGTACTGTGCCACAATATATTTCAGTATAGATACTCAAAAATTCCAAAGATCTTTTGGATAATTTGAAATTAGATTTTACCAAAATCATCAGCTTAAAATCGTAGTACTTTTCAACATTATACACAACCATTCCCCAAGATAGATAAAAGTCCAGTCTTTCTTATATCATTAACAGCTATTTTTTCAATTATAATGGAACTTGTGAATTTATTTACCTTGTCATTGGTCATTTGCAAAACTATTTCATTAAAGCACATTCTGATTGCACACCCAAGTACTCTGACGTTGGGATAAAAATGCTTGAGTTTCTATGTGGATTTTGGAGACCACGTCTCCCAACAATCAATTGGAATTAACATGGGTACCAATTACGCTCTGTAATTAGCAGACCTTTTTTGTTATTCTGATGAAAAGAAATTTGTGCAAAATCTTATGCGAGAAAAGAAGAATACACATTCATTCCTATGTCGATACGTTATATGCTGATGAGCTTGAGATAAAAGATACCACAGAGTCTAACAAATCTGTTTCATACGTCAATGGTAACCTAACAACCAAGCTCTCTGATAAACGTAATAACTTTAACATTTTATCGTCAACTTCCCTTGCTTATAAAGCAATATACCTTCATCACCTCCATACAGAGTTTTTATATCTCAGTTGATTCGATACGCAAAAGCATGTTATAGATATGAACAATTTTTAAAACGAGGTTAATTATCGACAAACAAATTGATGAAACAAAAAAAATCATCAATCTCGTTTAAAGTCAACATTACGTTAGTTCTTTGGTGGATACAATGACCTTTTCAGGAAATGCAATTTAGTCCATTAGGCTACTTATACACTGAATTAGACGGACTTTTCCGTTATTTCCCGATCATTATAAGGAGCACACGGCGTGTGTGACCGGTCGGCAGGGGATGCTCACTCCTTCATGGCACCTGTTCCCACCTTTAATGTTTTAAAGGTCCGTGTTTGCACTGCTCCTATTTTGTATTATTTTATTGACTTTGATATATTGAATAATGTTCATATCCTTCATTCTATGTTTTTCGTTTACGAAAAGCAATTTATATATTTTTACTTAAGATTTTCCATGCTCACAATTAGAAATCATTTATTTGCTAAATAAACATGGAATTCCAGGTTACCCAACGTCATTCTGCAAGTCTGTCTGTTCGCTATTCCTTTATATAATTGTATCCTCTATTTGTTGCCGAATGACTAAGCGTCTAATTCATTCTACTTGAATATTTTCCCTCAACTTTAACATTTTTGTGACTATTATGATCGTGTCGATCCTTCTTTTGTGGGCGGTAATCATTGCTTTTGTCGCTAGGGAATGTTACAGCATTAGCCAACCTTGCTTTCCGGTATTGATCTGCTTAATTAGCCATGTCTTGAATGGATTTTGGTATTCGTTCTTTTAGAAAAAGAGTTAAATCCCTATCACAAACATGCAAAAACTGATCTCTTAGAACCAAATCAAACAAAGCTTCAAAAGTTTCAGCAATGTTTGCCATTCTCAACCATCTTTGCAGATAACTACTAAGTCTCACAGAAAACTGAAAAGTCTCACCTTCTTCTGGCCTGGAGGTTCTAAATTTTCGCTTAAACCCATCCTCTGTAAGGTCATAGCGCTTAAGTATAGCTAATCTTAACTTATCGTAGTCAAGAGCTTCCTCTGAAGGTAATAGAGCATACACATCTAATGCCTTACCTTTAAGAAGTGCGCTGAGATTTGTAGCCCATGTTAACTTTGAACATTTCTGTGTTTCTGCGTATCTCTCGAATCTCCGAAGATAACTATCCATGTCATCTTTTCCATCTTCAAATGCTAGAATCTTTGGTCCTTTCATTTTTACACTTACCTCATCACTTGAACTTATCTTTAGTTTCCCTTTCTCCTGGAGTGTAGCAGTAACTTTGGTAAGAGTTTACATGGAAACTGTTGATTCTACATTTATTTTACTCTGAAGGTATATTGTACAGGGGTATAGGGGTAGCTTTGTTATGAGTTTACATGGGAACTGTTTACATGGTAGGGATGATATTAATCAGACACAGCGTAATGTCACCAGCTAGCATTGTGTCTCTTGACTACCTCCTCTAGAAATTCTACATGACTTGCATAGAGGTCTATTTTACCACTCAAGTCCATCCACTGAACATTCATTGCATCATCACCTGCATACAATTTAATTCTTCCTAAAAATGAGCTATCTTCATCATGGAAATTCATTGCTACAGTCTCCATCCAGGCATAATCTGTGTTCCTGGGGTCATTCACGTATCCTCGATAGACCTCATGTCCTGAATTAAAAAGTTCGCCTAATTCTTTCTCTACTCTATTTTTTTCTGCTGGAGACATTCTTCTCCGAATTCTCGTCTAACTGTTGCCGTGACAACTTCCCCAGCATCCACCATTCCTCCTGGGATTGCCCACTGGTGATTGTCCCTTCGCTGGACTGACACAAACTGAAATACAGGTTTCAAATGTTTATTCTGTTATTAAAGTTACAATTATTCACTGGACTCGTACACATAGTGTTCCTCGTTCCGCACACTCCCTCTCTCGGGATGGGACCTACTCATAAAGAAACAATACATGATATTAAATTACAAGTAATTACACAAATTATTACACAAATGGTTAACCATACATTACACATTGCATATAGCCTATAGCATATAGCTTTTAGCATACAGCATATAGCATATAGCAGTACTGCGTTTTTACACACACTTGCACTTAATTATTCGTTACACTTATTTATGCAACACTACACAAACTCAAGTAGAGCTTTACTCAAATTTACACTAGATACGTTTATGAAACGTTACACAAACGGAACACCGTACTAGAAAACCGTTTACTACTAACACAACTATTTATAGAAACGAAAAATATACAAACACGCTTAACATAATGAATAATTTCAACATTTATGAAATATTAAACACAATTAAAAGCATGCAATTTGAACAAAGTTACCCAGGACATTGAAATTCACAAAAAACTGAATAAAAGAATAAATAAAACTCGTACTCACCTCAGAAGCTGAGTGTCTGTATCAAATGTAGTTGTACTTATAAACTATTGTAGAAATGAACTCAAATTTAACTGGCTAAGGATGGAATTCACATAATTATCACCCGTGCATGTTCTAGCGTAACACGGCATGAAAAGAGAGTGATTTATTCAACCGTGACCGTGAATTGAAGCTCCATAAAGGATAAAATAGTAGAGGTCACCTACAGGATAACTGAGGAACTTAACCACCCTTTTGATATTATATAACTCAGAAAATGATTTATATTGTGTTATATTGCGTTTAAAATTCGTCGAGATGCAAACTTACTTCATTTATAGATTTATGAATAATTACTTGAGTGTGCAATCGGTGTGAGTATTAACAAAGTAAATTTTGTGCACGATAATTTTAATCACAAGACGACAAAAAAAAATTACGAGTTATATATTTATTCAAGAAGCATCTGTTTTTGACATCAGAAGCCAAAATTGTAAAAACAGTCCTACGTTTTGTTGTTATAAACTTTTGAAAAAAAAAGGTGATTTTTGTTGCTAAAAGCTCTTTAGAGTTTAAAGTTTTTGAGAATTCACATTTAATTTACACTTCTTCTAGAATACGCTGTAACACCAGTATATTTGTTTTCCTTTACAGCAGTTAATATTTATGGTAATAAGGGGTAAAGATAAAGGTTTTGGTAGAGCATTAGCTGGACCTTATGTATCATTGCTTGTAGGGATTTTAAAGGTATTTATACATTTTACACATTCGGCTAATTTTTGCAGAAACTTTGCAAACAGTTCTTATATCATGTTATCGCCAACCTCACTGCACATGCCGGTGACATCTTACCTGACCAGTTGGTATTCAACGTTTAAGAAGTGATTTTACACCTTTGAGTTTATTCAATAAACAAAGACCTTCATCAGTATTCGTTTATATACCTGTCCAGCTAGAAAGATAAAAAGTTACTAGTTTCTACATTTTTAAGAGAATGAAAATAAATCTTTTCAGAAAGTTTCTTTGTCATCTTCCCTGCAATGTATTGATATTTGGAACCGATTTCCATTTTACTATTTATCTTTTTGTAAATGGTTTAATGTGCATGTATGTTACTCTTTAAAAGCTTCTAAGAGGTCCCTTCCTGCATATCAAAAAGTTCTTTTTAATTTCCATTAAGTCTGATATTGGTTATTACTTTCCCGATTTGAAAAAAACGCACGTCGATTCTTAAAACTGGTTGACGAAACGACTAATTTTAGATAACAAGGAAATATTTCCCCAATACAAAAGGCATCTCTGTTATTATGTTCTGATTATTTTGCACTTAAGTGATACAAATAATGACATACTAATGAATTGTCCGCGTTAATATTTTCATTATTTTGAAAGCAGATGCGTTGTTTTTTATATTAGTACTTCGATAAATAAAAATACCCAGCCTTATTTATGTTTAAGTAGGAATTATATGTCAAATGTCAAGTTGATATTTTGGTCTTTATGTGATCTTTTACCACTTCGATTCATTTTCTTTTCTTCTGTGATCGTAGACGGGTAAATCCGGTTCTCGGAAGACATCTTGAATTTTGCTACTGTCTGTTCTGTAATGTAAAGCTGACTGGTTGTTTTCTCTGCAAACAAAAGTTTTTCAATAATCATTTTCGTTCTTTGTTACTCAGACGGAACTATTATCATGCTACGAAGTTTTGTAGTGTATACAACTAGTCAAATTTCTCATCACATGTTGACTTTCAAAACAAACATGTCAGCATCTGCAAATAAATCTTATGAGAAATTTATAATCTTTTCCTCTGTCAGACTAAAACATACAAGTGTAAGCACTGCAAACACAAAATACATGCTCACAACTAAAAGAACAGACACAGTAGATCAGTCGGTAGAGAACTAGCTCCGTGATCGTAAAGGCGAGGGTTCGAATGAAGTGGAAATTGTGGGACCTTCGGATGAGAGCTTACAGAAACCGAAGTCAGGTGTCATGGCAGACGTAGGCACGATAAATATGGCACGCCAAATTCACAAAAATGAGATAATCATAGTTTCACATTGATAAACTAGGTTTATCGACTGTAAACTAGAGTTTACAAACCGTAAACTATAGTTAACGATTCGTTAACTATAGTTAACGATTCGTTAACTATAGTTTTCATCTGTAATACTATATTTAACGGTTGTTAGCTATAGTTTACGTATATGTAATGAAACGTTAACAATAGATTTTGTTGATAAACATAGATTCACGTCTGTAAACTATAATTTACGATCGTTAACTATAGTTAAGAGTTGTTAATCATAGTTTCACAAATCGTTAAACTATATTTATCAGATCGTTAACTATAGATAACGGTTTGTAAACTATACTTTACAAATCGTGAAACTGTATTTATCAGAAAATCTATGTTTTGCAATTGCAAATGATTGTTTTCGGTGTTAAGTATAGTTTACGGTTGTGAAACATAGATTATCGCGTTAACTATGGTTTACAGATGTGAAATATAGATTAACGTTGTTAACTATAGTTTACAACCAATAAACCCAGTTTATCGATTGTGAAACTATGATTATCTCATTTTTGTGAATTTGGCGTGCCATAGATAAATCCCATACAACCATTTACGATCCTAAGTGTCGAGTTATAAGTCCCTACATGAGTGAAAACATTTTGAACGGTACATAAAACAACAAATAGAAGATTGTTTTTTATTCATAATTGCTGTACGACCCATGCATGTAATTCTTAGTTATATGATGGTTTTCAGTGAAAACGGTAGTCAAGAATGGGAAAGTGTCAAAGAGAAAATGTACTTTGATAAAAGCAGAAATATTTCACCATATTGAAAAGCAAATTACTTAGCATTGCAAATTCAAAATATTCTTAATAAACATTAAACGTTAAATAGTATTTATCTGTGCATCAATTTTACAGGTATACCTGTACATCCTGAAGACACACTACATTCCTCCTCCTGACAATTACACTCTAGTTGACATCCGTCTCCGTAGCTAGGATACTCGCATGACTGAGCACAGTTTACACCAAAATATCCAGGCCTACATTCTAAGTATGAAAACTAAGAGATTAGAGGTTAGTAGTGACCTTACTTTCAAGTCAAAATCTGTTACATTCTGACACGTACAGCTTATTTAAGCCACTAAAAACTTGCAAACTTCATAAAAATATAATTATATGTTTATTGCTTTTTTTTTTTTACAAATTAGTGAACCTAACTGAATGTGCATAGAAATAATTATTTTATTTTTAAAGAAAATATTATATACTTTTTATATTAGCTAAATAGGCAGTGGCAAAAAAAGATTTTAGCAAGAGTTGATTTGATATAAAAGGTGTTAAGAAAGTTCGTTCCACATTTTTCTTTTATTTTTGAAAAGAAATGCGATGAGAAGTTATTTGCAATTTGTGATATTTCATTTTTACAAAGTCAGTTTTTGCTACTGATAAAGTTATGAATGTCAGTACATGTATCTTTTGATAAACTGTGTACCAAATTACATTACAGTAAGTGCAAGCTCTGCAAACTGCAAATAATATTGGAATTCTTCTAAGTTTCAGGGGCATAACTGTCAAAAATAGCTGGATCTTACCCACAACAACATTTTCATGAGATATTCTAATGATAGATCTGTATACCAAATTTTATTTCAATAAGTGCAACCTCTGCGAAGGAAAACAAAGGATTAGTTTTTACCGACCGATCGTCAGACATCAGCAAACCATTGGGCCCTACCGTCTTTGAAGAGGAAGGTAGCATAATAAAAATCTTCTTACTTGTACAGTTGTTAAAGTTGTCATCCCATTTGTACCCTGAACAACAGTCCCTGAATCTGCTTATCAAAGAAAAGAAATCTCTACTTTTTGGCATACATGTATGTGATGACTTTTAAATATTTAGACCATTTTAAGACCTTACCCATCACTTTCACATTGCGCAGAGCATACTGACGGGAAGATCAGAAGGCCAAAGAAGCCAAAGAGGGCCATTTACAAGTTATGTATTCATGAAATATATGTAAAAAAAAAATATGAATACTTCCTCGATTCTTAAAACTGGTTGACGAAACGACTTATTTTAGATAACAGGGAAATATTTCCCGAATATAAAAGGCATCTCTGTTATTTATATAGAGGAAAATAAAACAAACATGATTTTATACACGTTTATTTTGATTTTGGCGTTTGTTGGTCGTGGCATATTTAAGGTAAGGTTTGCGTCTCCCTCCAACTCATATTTTTTTAATATGCACACATGCTATATATCAATTTATTCAGGGAGATTAGCTTCATCATTTAATATGATTTTTAAAGATATTGCTAGTCCCATTTTTTTTAGTTAAAGACGCCAAACTTAACGTATTTCATATTTCACCTCGAATATTATTTTCATTGAAAAAAATTGATTTATTTTTTAAATTATCAAACTTATATAATTAAAATGACCTGAATTAGTATAATTCATGCTTCTATTATTTAAACTTTTAATTTTCTGTTATCAAAAATGTGAAAATTTGGGTAAAAAAGAAGATTTTTCAATTTTCCTTGATAAAGTGAAACCGTTCCCATGGCAACAAAAATATAAAAATCAACATTTTACATATCTACCGATTCCATCAAAATCCATGAAGTTATTAATTTGATCATTTTCATTAATTTGAACGAAAAAAATATGTATGTCCCCAATATTATTTCCATGGAAACAGGGGCTATATTATGGGTTCGGAACATAAAAATCAGTTTTTTTCTACACTTTTAAAGACAACATTGATATCACCTTGTCATGGTGTACTCATCAGACTAAATGTTATTTTTGGTATTGTTAAATTTAGGCATAAATTGGCCAAAAATATTCAAAATAAAACTCCTTCTGTGCTACATGATGGTCTAAAAATTTATTCCATGGAAGAAATCTATTATTTATGGCAATCTTTACATCTGAATATTCTGATTAAATTGTCCATGAATTATACTGCAACCCCTTTAGAAGTACATGTATATGTGTATAAACATACATGTACTTCAGAACATGTTGCAACTAAACCAATTAAAAGCCTATGAATTTGACCTCATGCTGATTTAGTTATTCCAAAATGTATTAACTACTAGACATCATTGTAGCAAATTTTCTGTATTCAGTTATGGCTGGTGACTGTCATTATACTTGTATGCCATTTTTTGAGTGAAATGTTGTAAGCATTGCATCCTCGAAGCTGCTGTTTTTATAATGATTTCTTTACTTCGAAAAGTAGAAATGCTATCTTTAAAGTAATGTTTGTTTGCCCTCTCTTGACTCAGGTTAAAATTGTTGGGTCAGTAGGTGAGAAAATCTTCAACATTTTTTAAGGGGGATAAAAGGAATAAAAAGAAAAAAATACGGTCCTGCATTGAAAAAAAAATTGAGTCTGGTCATTTTAGTCAGTTGGTCTGGAGAGGCTGACAACCAAACATTTTTTAAAGATGGCCTATTTCTACACTTCATGGACATTAGATCAGTCATTGGATTAGGTTATCTGAGAATCTAAATTGAAATATCAGACAGAACAAAATAAAGATGAATTCGAAGCGACATCAATTCATACTTTAATGAGTTTACAGAGTACTTCTGATTTCAGAGAAAAGGCAAATTTTGCAAAATGACATAACACTCTCATAAAAATTTGTCAAGAACAGGGAAAAAGAAACAATTCTACAGTGATAGATATATCTCCTTGATATCCATGAAATAATAATTCAAATATAACAAAATTTTCTCCTTTTTAAAATCAAAATAAAGAAAAAAATTAAAAGATTATAAATGTAAACAATTTTAAAATAAACTACATGTATTTATGAAAGATTTTAATTTTAGTAGAGTACTAAACTGGTTTTATCATTCCTACTAAATTAACAACCTTACAATTTCCAAGTGTCATGTTTTAAACTGTTACAGTAGATATAATTATACATGTTCACTGCAACTTTATGTACAAAACTCATCAGTTTTCAGAAATACTTATTTGAGCATATCAGGTCCTGGTAAGAACAAAATTTAATGAATAAAAATATCAATCTTGATTGTTCATGTATTAATTTCCTTGCAATTTTACAAACTCTTTTAAGAAACTTGTTACATGTAAGTATAGACAAAAGCAACCTTCAATTAATACCTATGATGTATACATTCATTTTACTGAAAACAAATTCAAAGATGGACAAACAGAGCATGCACTGCAATCATCACATACACATATTTTCTAAAGATATGGAAAACAGCATGTATATACTAGATAGGATGTTGTCATATAAACATTAAATTTTCTTCTATAATCTATAGACATATAAAAATATGCATTGGGTATAACAAGTCAGAAGTCTTCTCCAAATATCCATTGAATTTGCCATGTCTGGTTCAACATCTTAGCTTGATCCATCCAACTTTCATTAATATTCTTGAGCTGATATGGGATGACCTCTACTTTGATTGATGGCACAAATCTTTTACGGAATCACTGAAGTACTTTTTTTTTGTTCTTATCTATTCCAATTAATGACCCATGATCTAAAATCATAATGTGTTCATTTTTACAATAATAATTAAGGAAGGAGAAAACTCAAGGAAATGAATAAATTTCCAATATAATCAATGAAGAATCAATATGGAACTATTGTAAAATTTACAGATTGAATTAGTTAAATGCAAATGCTTGATAAAGAAATGTTCTTGTCATGCACAATCTGTATCTCTTTTTTATCAATTAGAAAATGAGATATTAATTAAAATCAACTTCATTTACATAGGGTAACTTGAACAGTCGAATGCCAGTTCCAGTGTTACGAATATTAGGCCTAAAAAGGATTTTATTTTTCATAATTTCTTGAATGAATGCATTTTTATTTTTTGGCAATGTTGTGATATTAGTCACATCCTGACATCCTCGTACCGTTCATTCATCGTTTTCAAATCCGTAGTCAGTAGATCATTCATAACTTTCAGTAAAATGAATAATTCAATAATTACCTGATGAAAATACTATCAATAATCAACAATCAAACTGTCAACATCATCATTGGACATGGTCAAATGCACCGTGACTTTTCTTCCCTGTTCGGACTGCATATAGCGTAACACTTTACAGGATACTCTCAGGTCTTTTCTTTTTCTTTCCCATTGTCACTTAAAATTTTAGTGTAGTGGTAAAGCGAGAAACACACAACAGCACAATTCGTCAATGACTTTCTTCTGACTGGAATGGCCGTGCAACTTGCCACGTTCCGTATCGAAAATAAACAAGTCCTCCTTTATTGGTGCATCCACATGCATCACGCTAATCTCAAAGGCTTCTATGATTCCTATGCTTTGAATTGTTATAAGATTTTCTCATGAAAACGTCCTTTGTTTTTAGTCCTAGCAGTAATGACAACAAACATCAAGTATGACAGAGGAAATTCGTTACCGAGTGAATGCTTAGCATCGCTGGTTTAAATTCGCCTGTTTCAAACGCTTTGGTGATTCGCAAGAGTGTAAACGCAAACCTTACCTTAAAAGCAGCAGGGGTCGCCAAGCGTAAAAGGGCGACCCCAAATTACAACAAGCAGCAGCAGCAGCAAGCAACATGAAAGCATAACATCACATGTACATATAATAAGCATAATAATGGCCGTTCCGGGTATACCGCGAACGGTAATTAACCTTAAAATCAAATTTTATGTACATGTATTTTAAATAAACTTTACAAGTTTATATGTATGTTGTAGTTATCGTTCCTGGTTATCAAACCGCGAACGTTACAAAAGATATTTAAGCAAGCAAAGCACTTGTGCATGAAATTTGTTGAAAGCAGTACACATTTTGCACAGCAACTGAGTTTGTTTCAAGTAAACAAAGCAGACCAATTCATGAATTTGTTGAAAGCAGCACACATTTTCACAGTAAATGAGTTTGATTTAAGCAGCAGCAGCACAATGAATTATAGCATCATTCAGTTGAATGGCTCGGCGCAAACTGAATCTTGGGACGACAAAGGGGAAAAACCAATCGTAATTCTATGGAATGTCATCAAGGACTCTTCAAGCGAGGCTTAACACGCAATCAAAATTACAGCATACAAGGTCAGGCCCATGGAATGCCACGACGAAAATCTTCCAAGTGAAGTCAATACTCAAGTCAAACCTGAAATGATAGAGAAAACCCCAACAGCAGACAAAAACTTCTTAAAATTGTTAAATGTTAAGATGCAGATTCTATCATTACTCTTCAATATGGGGCGGGATTGGATGGGATTTTAGAAACAATCGTAATTGAAAGCATATTTTTTAAAAGTTCTGTATGCTACAAAACTCGTGTACCTTTTGTTTTTGGATCAAGGGCAAAGAGGGAGAATTTGAGATATCCCGATCCCGATCTAATTTATATTCGAGCTAACCCAACTCAAACAGCAGCAACAAAGTTTTCCTCATAAAATAAGTGCATCTATTCTTTGAATTAATAGATGCTATTATTTATATAGAGGAAAATAAAACAAACATGATTTTATACACGTTTAATTTGATTTTGGCGTTTGTTGGTCGTGGCATATTCAAAAGCAGCAGGGGGTCGCCAAGCGTAAAAGGGCGACCCCAAATTACAACAAGCAGCAGCAGCAGCAAGCAACATGAAAGCATAATATCACATGTACATATAATAAGAATAATAATGGCCGTTCCGGGTATACCGCGAACGGTAATTAACCTTACAATTAAATTTTATGTACATGTATTTTAAATAAACTTTACAAGTTTATATGTATGTTGTAGTTATCGTTCCTGGTTATCAAACCGCGAACGTTACAAAAGATATTTTAGCAAGCAAAGCACTTGTGCATGAAATTTGTTGAAAGCAGTACACATATGCATTTTGCACAGCAACTGAGTTTGTTTCAAGTAAGCAAAGCAGACCAATTCATGAATTTGTTGAAAGCAGCACACATTTTCACAGTAAATGAGTTTGTTTTAAGCAGCAGCAGCACAATGAATTATAGCATCAGTTGAATGGCTCGGCGCAAACGCCACATGGCAGAAACCTTTGGAATCCATAGGTTTTGGTCACTCCATAAAATGGGGAAGCCGCATTCAACTGACCCACGACCAACCGCCCTAAGTTAAACCTATTTACTGGGGAAACTGTAATAATCCCCTTGAAAATAACTCGAGACCCCCATCCTTCCTAAATTTAAAACTTCTGTGTAATGAGTAGACCGAAAATTTTGATTCAATTGATGTTTTTTAAATGTGTAAAGTTATGAGAACTTAAGCAAAAAATTTATTTTTTTTTATATTAGCTTACATTGGATTATTTTATAGCAAAATAATATATATTAAAGATGAAGAATTACATGTGCCAGTATGTTAAGAAACATTTATGTGTAGACAAAATATTGTCCCATCATAAAAATAGCTCATCCTGATTAACCCCTCTCATTTCAACAGTAGCATATAGTATGAATTCATTCTGGCTGGTTTCAAGCAACGCTGTACTAGACAAAACCTACTTTACTTACCGTGTAAGATTTCTTTGAAAATAAATCATGTAAATTGTATTATTATAGATTAGCTTTTAAGAAAATTAACTCTCCAGGCTTATAATGCTCACATGTATGTAACTCCTAACAATGACTAAAATGGGATCTTGAAATTATACTTGATAAAAATACTTGATATGCCATCTTTTTAATGTTTATAATAAAACAGAAAATGATCCCTCTCATCATATTTTAATTCTATTTTCATGAGTTCTTAACTCTATTCTAATATATTGCTTTTTCAACCAAACTAATCTGTAAACTGAGCAGCCTGTACATCATAAACTGGATATTTCCAGCTACTTAATTATATGTACCAGGAATATAGCACTTTTTACAGTTGACTTAATGACAATTACAGATCTAGATCTATTAAAATAATAGAATAACATCACTACCTAGAAATATGACAGAAACAGGACAAATATTACCAATAAATGGCTCATACACAGAGCAAAACTCCTTTCCCCTATCAAACTGGCTTGCAAGAATACATGACTACATGACATACAATTTAATTATCCCTGTACATATGTAGTTAAAAAAAATAAAATTATTGTGTTGACCTTGTCTGACAGTGCATTATTCCTTTACAAAAAGTACTGTATATCACTTTCCTAAAAGGTATGGAGAAAAAAAGCCAAATTTAATTTGTTCTTAATTCACCAAAATTGAAAGTGTGATCAGAAGGAAGCACTTTCTTGTTAATAAAGGTTTAATCCATTATACACTGAACCAGTTACCACCTAAAAGTACTGTTCAATTAATGTGAATCATTTTAACTTTTGTCATACATTAAAGCCTATGGCTGATAAATAGAAATTTGCAGTTGATTCTGAATGAATGATATGTTTAAATGGCATGAATCTGATTTAATTAGTGGAAACATTTGACAAATGCTTTAATTTCTCATTCATTAATAACAATAATTTTGTATTTTCCTACAATTATTCCCTGACTGAGGCTGTTGGTGAAATTCCAATGGGTTGAATTTATTAATGTTTCTACACAGGGATCCTATAGCTAGGGTTTTTCCACTGTTTTGTTGAATACAGGATAATCAATGCAATTAAATTTACTCTCTGATTTATGTATCTTGACTGAAATCTATGAGCTTATATCAAGCTTCTCAAGATGTTTGATCACAATACTTAAGACCAAAGAAAATTGCCATTGTAAAATACATCACCTTAATTGGCCTGATCTTAGTATATTAAAACAGGTGGTGCTAATCAAATCCAAAATTAAAGTCCTTTAAATAATTGCCTTCTGGCTTATCAATAATTGGCTTCTTGTGAAAATACTGAAACCAATCCGAAATTATGCCTCAAGTCATAAAAATATCCATACTACATGTACTATTAGTTTATATTTATGTTTACTTGAATAGATAACCTTGGTACACTGGATCCTGCAAATAATAAATCTTACTAATACATGTAGATACTTCCAAATCTGTTATATTCCTATGTCATGAAAGCCCCATAGCAGCTCTCCCTAGTAAGTGCATAATACACTCTTCTACTCAACACCCTATCCAATTTATACTTTTTCCCAAAAAATTCATTATTTCCAACCTAAGAGTCAGACACTAATTGTCTAGCAATAAAATTCCCTTTTATTCCCCAAAATTGAATGAATTGCATGTTTCTCCCCTATTTATGTGTTATGAATTTGTATGTCCAAAGTTAATTTCAGTAATATTTTCAACCCTTGTGTTTTAGTATTTTCATCTGATGTAAATAATCCATGAACTTTAAGCTCTACCCAATAAAATAAAATTATCAAGAATATCTTTTATGCATTATTTGAAGTAAAATTACTTTAGTAAAGAAATGTTTTAGCTGAAAACAGGCAATCCACTGATAAACTTAAAATTCAGATATGTGTAAAACGGCAGACACACTTTCAAGTAAACACAAGTATTCAGCTGCAATATTTTTTTTTTACAAGTATATTTTGTTAATTGACAAATCCCTTTTATTTAAATTGGCTTTTATTTAGTTAACCTAAACAGTAGTTGAGAATTGGAATAAATTATATTACATGATCCAGTTCTTACAGAACACCTACATACTTACCATAGCTAAAAGAAGAGAATTACTAATTTAAGCAACTGGTTATAGAATACAGCAGATTGTATTCTTTATCATGAATTGAGCATCAATTAGTCATTTTCCTTAATTTACAAATCTAATTCCCTAATTTACCCAAACCCCAGATAAATAAAATTATCAATTCCTTTATTTCTAATGGTTATAGCCTTAGAAGTGAAGAATGTGTGAACAAGAATAAAATGTCCCTAAAATGCTAAAGCGAATACCCTCGAGTCAGCTTATACTGTCAAATTTATTGTAGGACTTATTAAACAAAGAAAAATAACTAGCATAGCTCTTCATGAGTAGCTGAGCTACCTTTGATAGGCAATAAATTTGATGAAAATTATGCAATTGCCAAAAGGAACATGTGGCAATTAGTTATTACACACTCGAGAAGCACTGAATTTAATTTCAAGAGTGCATTTTAAGTTTGAAATAAAGCATTGGCTTGTCCTGTTGGTTGATTGTGTTGTTTGGAGGGCATTATCTCAGCCAAATATGAAATAAGCTTCTATTGCATGATAATAACATAAAGCCTGATTTATGGTCAACATTACCCTTGTAACTTAAAACATTTGATGTTTCCCTGTTAATCATCAAAGCTG
>PRKT01000054.1:593437-619807 GCA_003671525.1 Saccostrea glomerata
CCCCCCTTTGTGTTTTAAACAAAATTCATGCACTTTAATGCAAAATGCATTTTTTAAAAATCCCTTTGTTGTATACACTGAGAATGCTCAATTGAATAAAGCCTGCGAAAATTGATAGACACCGATTATAATGTTTTGATCAGTTTGACTGCTATTAATTAAGCCACCCTTTTTATATAGATTTTTTTTCAATTAATGCACGATTTATAAATAATTTAAAAACATAATTAAAAACATTCCTCAATCTGGTATATGTTTGCATGTTCAACTTAAACATAAACAAGTTTTAGTACAAATTACGCCACATGTATGCTGACATAGAAAATTCGGAAAGTTTTAATCCAAGCCAATCTCGCATTTTTCCAAAAAAAAGAATAATCCATCCATACATCTAATCATCAAATCAGATATTTGCCGATAAAATTTTATGATATATTTTAGAAACAATCGTGATTGAAAGGATATTTTTTAAAAGTTCTGTCTGCTACAAAACTCGTGTACCTTTCGTTTTTGGATCAAGGGCAAAGAGGGAGAATTTGAGATATCCCGATCCCGATCTAATTTATATTCGAGCTAACCCAACTCAAACAGCAGCAACAAAGTTTTCCTCATAAAATAAGTGCATCTATTCTTTGAATTAATAGATGCTATTATTATGTTTTGATTATTTTGCACTTAAGTGAAACACATAAGAACACACTTATTAATTAGCATCACTTCCATCAGGTCGAAACATATCAACATCATTCGCACAAATCTGCAGTTCATCAGCTCTATGACATGCATAAAACTATATTTTTTCAAATGTTTCAGATAATTGCATTTATACAAATAAGTCAAAGGACAACTTTAAACGGTTACGGAGATGATATGGAAGTAACGAACAGTATTCAGGCTGAAAATTCCATTAAGCAATAAAAACCAAGAGGCAGAGCAAACACGGACCTCTTAGTTATAAGAGGTGGGATCAGTTGCCATGGAGGATTGATCATCTACTACCGAACGGTAACATCCTCCGTGAGATGATGCAATTATTATCTCTCTTCTTCATTATCAGTTTTAAGATACTAAGAGAAAAAGTGTTTTTGTATGAATGATAAGTACCTGTTTTAAAGTCGGTATTTACTTAAATCATAAACAAGAGAGCACGAACATTTACTATATTTATAATACTGCTTTGTCAAATAAGCACGTTTCCAGAATTTTTTAATTAGAATGCTTTATAAAACACTGTACCGGTTAGCATAAAACTGCTTTACATTTGAAACCGATGAAATTTATTTTTTTCTCATACATGAGAGCCATCGCTTTGCTTCTTTAAGGGATACAATTTTAATATTAGTATATAAGGACAGTTACTGTTTCAATTACACATAGGAAAACATCTGGTAAGAATCAACATTTCCTCCTTATAGATTACGTAGGGTAGGCTACTCTATAGAATCAACAAACCGTCACGATAGCTCTGTTGGTAGAACGCATGCCCTTGATCAGAACGTCGTAAGTTCAAATCCAAATTAGCTGGCCTTAGTCGAAAAGTAGCATATGTTCCTTCGTCAAGCACTGGGTACTTTCAAATAAAAGGTGTGTATATATTTCTAATAAGACCTTCAAATACCGAGTCTCCATCAAAGCATGGCCATGACAAGATAAGAATTTCTCACTCTTTAATGACCCTGAATGCCGAGTAAAAGCCCTTTGGTGGTACATGTAAATGATGAGGTATCATACCGACTAGGCGGAAAAAGTCACGGATGGGACGTAAAGGAGCACATGTACTAAAGAAACATACCATCTAAACAATGGTAAAAACTTCAATGTTTTTAAGATCTTTCTAAAACTCACCCTTGTATCACTTCATAACAGTTTGTCATTCTGTTGAAATTTAAAATGTTTCTTTAAAAAATTGTTCAGCCTGTAAATATATATATGCATTGAAATGATCAAGTCCCCCTTTAACTTCCGATATTAATCAAAACCTCTTTCCTGCTCAAGTGTGTCCTTTGTAACATCATATGAATTTCCACGTGCTTTTCAAAAACAATTAGAGTCAAAAATCTTTGTAAAGAATCATGCAATAATCATACCACTTATCATAAACTTAAGGAAATGATTTTATGGGCAAAAAAAATGTCCAGTTCCTTTACGAGATCCTTTCCGAGACAATGTATTAATAAATCATATCTAAATTCCTTAACTGAGAAAAAAAAGTTGAAATAATTTTGATTCATAGTTTCATTTGAGATAATCTGATTTAGTCCATGAGCCACTGGGGGTGGTCGGTACCATTTTGGTTGAATAAACTTTATAGTAATATTTGGTAAGGTATACCCCTAACTAGTAAGAAAATGTATGATAGTATCAAATCCGTTGTGGATTCAATGCTGGAGACAGGGTTATTGCCCTTGATTTCTTCAAATCTGGTATTTTGAGCTAAAATATTTGCAACCTCCAAAGTATTTGTCATACAGTTGCCAATCGTGATAGAAAGCTCTATTAGTACGTGCAATCACTCAGAGATATGAGGGTGACCATATTAAAATAGCATTAGCTGGGTTACTGACCGTAAATCTAACAAAAATTGTATATTTTTCCACTTTTATTCAACAATGACCCCAATAAACTTGTATAACTATCAAGATAAGTATCAAAGCAAATATACATTAAGACAAATAATTGTTCACTTGTGTTGCTTAATTTCTGATGTCAAAAATGTTAAACAAATTACCAAATTTACTTAAAAGAACATAGAAGTGTCCATTATCAACAGGGTTTGTCTTGATATTAAAGAAATAAACCATTTTACATTAAGGCTCTTCTTGAAACCTAACCTTCACAATATATCATTATATCAACGTTACCAATCATTTTCATCATCAATGTCCTCTGTGCTTTCATCCTCATTCACTTCACTGTCTGATTCGTGAAGTGATACTCGATTTTCACAATCAGCAAGTTTACACATATCAGTGCAGTTAAGTCCATTTAGCATGCACACACATTTCGGCAAAGTACATTTTTTAATGCAGTTACAGGCTAACAAGTCAAGTACTGCCTCAGGAGCTGGCTGAAGGTCCATCCAATGCACTACTAAATGTTGTACACCCTCTTCCTTCTCCATCTTCCAACCTCTTCCAACTGGATTAGGTACTTCAGGATCCTGTCGAAGACATCTTTGCCATATTGCTGCCTGGTAATTTGCTCTTTGGCAGTGTTTCGTCAAACAGTCTAAGCAAGGTGGAAGTTGATGGCTCTCTATCTCCCCCTTTTAGCGCAAAATAGGTCGTATCTTAGGTCATTTACCTTTCTGGACGATGCCTTTGGAGCATAAAGACGACAAGTAAATGCTTCTAACTTGGTCATCAAATCTTCAGAGAGGTCCCATTCCTTCCCTAGCTCTTGGAACATTTCTTGTACAGCTTTGCTCCCAGTCATCATTTTCAATGGACTTGCTTTTCCTTTCCCAGCAAATGCACTTACAGTATCACATCCAGTGAAGGAGTGCAACTCCACTAGTGCCCGACATGCTTCATTTCCGATGCTGGTGGTAACTTTGTTTATATCAACCAGTCTAGTGCGAGTTTTACTCCCACATTTCATAAACATCGGAACTCCAATCTTGTCACTGAATGCCAATGCCATGATGAAAACATCAGTGTCCTCTGAACAGATCTGTATAGCACTATATCCCTGCCTTGCTGCATGAGCTGCATGAGCTGCATGAAGAAGTAAGCGGCCATCTGCCTCTTCTTGAAGGCTGTGGAGATCTGCTATCTCCTCGTGGTCTTGAGATGTTATTTTATAACATTTTTCTATCACGTTTGCATAGAGAACCTTTCCATGCAGCCTTTCTTTAAATTCTGGCTTCATCCATTCGTTCACTAGAAATTTGATGATGCTATTTTTGTTGTTAATCGTGCTCAAGAAAGCCCTCCACTGTCTGACGATTTGAGTGCAGGTTATATTCTGCAGTTGATGACCATCTTCCCCTCCTCGAAGTGATCTCTCACTGTTCTTGATCGAGTTCTCTATGTATGTGTCAAAAACAACATCTCCTGTCACTGTTCACCCCGGACCTTAGTGCCATTGAAAAAACTGTGTTTGCAATATCTCCAAATGTATTTTGATCACCTTTCACCTTCTGAACTAAGCTCATCCCGTCAATCACTGACGCAGAATTTTCTGGCAGTTGTTCAGCTACAGAAACATTCTTCTGTAATGCTGCTGCTAATGCAGCTTTGTTTGTCTTCCGCAGCATCCCATCTGGTGTGGATAGAGCCCACGGCAACGGTCCTAATGGGTACGAAAGAATACTCTCCATTTGTAGGTTACGACCTTGTGCCATCACAATTATCCGACCAAACAAGGTTCTGTCAGCTTTCAAGATTGCTACGCGTCCACATGATTTCACCTCCCGCTTCTGACTCAAATTGCTGAATGTCTTAAGTCTTTGAGTCTTCATCGGGTCATGGAACTTTATATCTGGTGGATCTGCCTCCAGCCTTTCCTTTCTAAAGTTTATATAAGCTTCCTCACCAATCTGATAAGCATGCAATAAGTCTGTTGCTATTTCTCTTGGTGCAACCCTGGCAGTTGATATGCTCACAAGATCCTGCTTCTCTGCAAAAGGGTTGACCCATTCTTACCAAATCGACAACTGCTGACACAGCTTGTTCGTTTTTCTGAATTCTTGGACCTTGCAATTCTGTATGAGGTACGCCTGAAGATTTTTCTCCAACCATGTGCCGTAGAAGTCCCAGAAAGGAACTTCGATACTCTGCAGTAATATAGTAGCGTTTTATAGCTGCAGCTTTTAAACTGAATCGAGTTGTTCCACCAGGTGTCTGTGTGTCCTTATTTACGGTGATCTCAGTCATCTGATCCACGGGTATTCGTCCAAAAGGGTTATTGCCAGAAATTTGCACTGTAAATTGTCCACTTTGGAAGGCCTCATATACACAATGATGACTTTCCCTTAGATTTGTCATCTGAGCAAAATATGGGGAAAGATATCGCGCATAATTCAGTTTATCGTATGCAAAACACCAGGGGATAAGTTTGCGTACAGCGCAGAGATGCAGGTTCCAATTTCCTTCACGCGTCGCACGAAGGAGACCAAGAATAACGTCTTCAACGAAATCAATATATGACATCCAGAATGTAGAAAGTTCCCCATGACTAACACGAAGATGTTCGAGAAATTCTTGCCATAAAAGTACAAGGTCCTGGAATAATTGACTTTGAAGCAGAGCATTGTGATTTTCTTGGTTGATGTCACTGGCCATGTCATTCACTTGATCCAGAAATGTTCTAATGTCAGCAGCCTTGTATGGATAATTTTCCTCCACCCAAGGTATGAACTCGGACCAAGCCAATCTCAGGAGCGCCTCATAGATACACTTATGTATTCTAACAGCACGATTGTAATGCTTACCATCCAGGACTCCATTTATTGACCCCTCAGCAACTATCCCGGACTCTAGGCATATGTCCTTTAAACCGGCATCTCTAAATCGCTTTCCAAGAATCGATAACGCGTTACAAATAGTGTGGAATGTTTCCATTCTAAGCAAAATGTGAGAAAAACGCTCTTTGTTTCTCCAAACTATTTCCGTAGCTTTGGCATAAAGTGCTTGATCCATTACCACAACTATAGTTTCCAGATGTAGTTCTAGTCTAATCAGTTCTGACTGATTCAAAATCTCAAATACTGTAGACAAATCAGTTGCAGGGGCATTGATTGTAGGTAAATATCCAACAACATCCTCCGAGATGAGTTCTTGATCCCTTATACAGATGTTGAACCCAGTCCAACTTGGTACTGACTGATTGCTTGAGTCAGAGAGTCTTGCAAGCACCCATAATAAGTTTTCCTTACGGGCTATTAAGGAAGCCTGCTTTGTTTCCAGGGTTTTATCTGCTGTTGAAAGTGTTTGTGGACCAACTCGTGTACCAGCTATATAGACTTCGAGTTCCTGATCTCCAACAGTCACAGATCTCTGCTTTTGCTTTTCAATACGCGGCAATTGAACTTGTTGGGGATGTGGGCCATATATAATAGGCTGTATTGCTATCCCATTAACACGATGAGAGGTGCCCTTTCCTGTCTGTGTTTCTTCCAGTCTATCTATGTTGTCCCATTCCAAATTTGTGAAGACAGAGGGCTTTATGGAGGCTGGTATAACAACCCTGCGGTTCAAGCCATCTGCTAACAAAGTGCTGTGTCATT
Source organism: Saccostrea glomerata (assembly GCA_003671525.1). Classification (NCBI taxonomy): domain Eukaryota; kingdom Metazoa; phylum Mollusca; class Bivalvia; order Ostreida; family Ostreidae; genus Saccostrea; species Saccostrea glomerata. The sequence goes on from PRKT01000054.1 coordinate 599,667, forward strand.
TTTTTCCAGCTGTGAGTAAGATATACCATGCCCAAGTTTATTTAATATCCGAATGAGCTCAACATTCCCTGTGAGTGTTTTCACTGCGTTTGGCAGAAGAAGGTGTTTCGGTGGCTTGTGTTGGCCACATGATACAGCATAAATGATATCCTGGCTAAAGGACTGGACTAGAGTATTTATTCTTTCTGTTTGATACTTACTGTCAGGGTCTCCAGCTCAAACACCACAGAGAAATCTCTCCAGCGAATTTGGTATGGCGATATGAGCACTTTTCATATCTGCTGGATGCAATGGCCAAGGTGTCGACTTCATTTCTTCCTTTATGATCGATCTGATGTGAGACGACGCCTTATCTATTGTTCTATTGATGTCAGTAGATTTTGTTTTCCAAATCCTCAGCTCTCTCTGAAGATTTTGATTTTCTACAACAACGTCCCTCAATAAAACACCATCAGGAACCATCAGAAGCTTTCCTTTGTTGTCTGAGAAGATATCAACTGATTCGCCAAGCTCCGTCTCCAGTTTTCTTCGAATATGTTTCCTTGTTGTGTCTTGCATATGCTGAACTCCTAAGGACAGCATAATAGATTCTAGCTTTTCTGTCAAAAGCGTCACGGGTACAATACTTTTGCTATCAAGAACATCACTTCTGATAAATTCAAAGAGTTTCTCATATGCCTCTCTTACAATTTTTTGATATTGTTCATCTCCATCAGATTCAGTGTTTGTTTGATCTGTATCTTTCAGTTCAGATTTCTTGACTTTGGTGTACTTCTTGTAGCAAGAAATATGATAATGAGCTTCAGCAGCAACGATATCCCTACTTGTAACTGCAATGATTTTGTCATCACCTCTCTGAATAGCACATTCTCGTAATGTTTTGTCTGCTCGCAGCTGTACTGCTTGGAAAATTTTTTCTCGTGATTGAGTGTTCTTAACCCGTTTCTCTTGGTCACAAAAAATACATTTCTGTTCATACACCCTTGCCTCTGTCGATGATTTTCTGCTTGATCTTTTTGATGTTCTTCCTATAATGTTATGGCACACCTTGCTGATAATTTAATTTATATATATAAACTTACTAAAGGTAAATATACTTCTTCTGCTTTCCTTTTCAAAGTATCCAAATCTCTCTCCATGGTGAAGAGGCTTCGGCATTTTCGATGATAGTATATTTTAGGAATTTCCTTTTCTTCGAGTTTTTCTGAAAGTTTTAAAACTGGTTCATGATTTCTAATTCTAGCAGCTTCTAACAATGTAAGCCATGATTTATAGTTTACAGGACTTATTAAGTGTTCATCATCATCTATTGATTTGTTCATGTGAATAATGCATCTGGATTTGTTCTCTGCTATGTTATCACTTCATCAAACCTGTAAAAAAGCATATTTCATTTGTGACACATGAAAAATAGAGATTATTAGGATACTGTTTTAGAATATGTTATGTCCTTTTGACCTTATGACATATTGACTTGATGGGTCTGTTTTACACATCCTTTGTCAAAAGTACCCAAATGTTCTTAATCAAAAAACTATAATAGTATAATCTCTATGTTAAGTAAAGAATGTACGCACAGAGTAAATCAAGGGAATTTTTCTTCAATTTTCATTTTTAGGGTAGGGATAAAGATTTGCTTTGAAATCAAGTACTGTAGATCACTAAATTTTCGTGACACCTTATTTTCGCGAGATAGTAATTGACTCTTGATTAGCGAGACAAAATTTTCATGAATTGTGGTTATTGTTCTATATAATCTTAAGGAATATTTTTATACGCGAGAATTTAATTTTCGCGAGCACATTGTCTCGCGTAATTACGCGAAAATAAAGTTCTCGCGAATAAAAAGTGATTTACAGTATATATATTTGTTACTGAAACAATGTTTTTAAATGTTAATAATTGAATACAATTCTTTAAATAAAATGACCATGCAATATGTTTTGATGTGAAAATTGTCACAGTAGTAATTTCTTTCTGCTTAGTAAAATTTCAAAACTGCATATTCCACTTTTTTAAATCAATGGTAGACTTATATTGTAATATAGTTTACAGGACTCATTACAGAGCCATATTGAAAAATAATTGAACAGGGTAATAGCATGGTCTGCATTCAAAAGAATTTTCAATAAAAAAAACCATTCGAAAGAAGATGTAAATTGCGTATTGAAAACCCCACCCTTTTCTTTCACAGACACAAATGAAAGAACGAAGAATTTGGGTTGGTGTATATAAACAGTTGATACACTATTAAAGTCACAATCAATTGAAGGCTATCATACATTTTCTGAAGGTATAGATGTTTATCCTTCAAAAAATAACTATGAAAATTATTCACCCGAGATGGTACCGATACCGAAAAATTCATGGCCTGGCTCATGGACTAATTAAATAATTTTAAAATTTGTTATTTTCCTAGATGAAGAGAAAATATCATTGAGCAACAAGTTTCAATTAGCGTGGGATATTAAGCAATTTTTAAATGAATTTAGCTCAATATTCCAAAAGTCAATAACTCTGAATCACTGTGAATCATACTACGTATTTGTAATGAAAAACTCACCAACAAGAAAATATTTCCTTCCTTGACAAAGAAAAAAAGAATATACACAACTTTAAAATTCTAGCAATGGCAACATAGTCTTTTTAAGGAAAGTATTCAAGTGTTCATGACATTCAGACTGAAAGCGGGAGGGTATATAGTGATCGGTATGTACGTCCGTCCGCATAATCACAATTTGCCATCGTGCATCTCGTATTGTACTTTTTGATCCGACACATATTTTGGGTTTCCCACAGCAAAACATGGACACTGTTATTTTATACATATGGGAGGCGGGGGGTATCACTTAGTGAGTTCATTGCTCACAATACCTCTTGTTGTTAGTCGTATTTTTTGCTTTTTATTCAGGAATGGTGCAGTTGTTCTTGATAAGATCTGCTGTGTGTAATTTCAATGCCTTGTAAGGTTCATAGATATCTGTCATCGTAGTATACAGTGTATATTATAATTTTTCTTAGCAATGCAGAAGGCGACTTTTCAGAATAGTTTCTTCTTAGGTCCAATCTTTGCCGTTTATTTAAAACATTAGCATAACGGCAGGATTAAGTAGACTTTGATATTTTAATCTCCTCTTTTCCTTTTGATATCATGAAAATTTCTAAGAACTGTTTCATGCCAAAAGTATTTTAATGAAACACACTATTAACAGCAAATCCCTGTTTACTGCCAATTCTATTCATGAATGTAAAACATTTTTTTTACGGACTATATCCGTCGAATGGTAAACCTACACCATGTGTCTTAAAATTAAATCAGAATAACATTTAGTAGAATTGATTAAATATTTTCTGATATCAGGATTCCGGTAAACATGCTGTAGCCGAAGCGGTCAAACACATATCGCCTCGAGTGTGATTGCCTTGTCCAAACAGAATCACCCTTCTGTAGAGCTAACACAATTGTCTGCGAACTCTGGTCAAAGTAAGATATATTGGCGTGTATGGTTGAAATTCTTACTCCATTTTTCACAATTTCAATATGAATTTTAAATCCCTCCCTGGCCATTATTGTACACGAAAACAAGTACAATCCTTTTAAAGGTGCCGTAAAATGCCCAGTCCATTTGTTATACCCTTGACCGTAATTTGTAATCACTTTGTCGTATTTTACGGCTTGTCTGTCTCCTAGGTAGACATCTGTGGAAAGTTTAGCACTAAATCAAATGGCCGGGTGTGAGACAACTGCAGAAAGTATTCAAATTTCAAATATTATAGTTTGTTGATAACTAAGCATTTTATTCACAGCACAAAGTACAGAGTAACCTGTTATTTAGATAATTTCACTTAAAGCAGAACGATTTATCATACCTTGTGATATTAGAGAGCAGACCACAATAAAAGCTAGTGATGGTTTGGTGTTGGTCATTTCTAGAAGCGATACCGCTAACAAACATAACATGGAAAAAGATACAATTAACACGTACATGATTACCTATGAGCGATTAAAAACAGTAAGACGTACGTAGAAATCTTATTTGAAAATGATTGTTTGAAATAATATTATATGAAGCTATTAAAAATTAACATACCGACTGCTCATGAAAATAAAATCTTTGTTAACACAAAGAATACAAACATTTTAATGAATGAGCGTATATCCCTCAATCTGTGCCTTTAAACCGCGCACGCAATTATGTCATTATATTAGAATATCAAACATTAAAAAACGCATCAATTACGTAAAATCGGTATTTACAGTAAACTGTTTTTTAAAGTGTTTTCATCAAGAAATCAAGGTTTATTTTATTGTAAAGAATAAAAGTAAGTAGAGCGTCAAACCACATGTCCCTGAATGCAAAATACCATATCAAAAATAACTGAGAGAAAAATGATTTTATTATATGCAGTCGCTGCTATATTGCATTACATTGGTTTTTTTTTTACACATATACAAGATAAATTAATACCCGACCCTACCATTACATTTTTTTTAATTTGTGAATTAAATTTCTAAAACACCGACAAAGCAAGGAGACAAAGCATGCAATAATTATTTTTACTTCAATTCGAATTAAGGTAACTGATAAATATTTTCATCCAGTTTCACTTTCCGAGCTGCGGTGATATAATTATTGTTTGGAATTACCTGTATTGCACAACCAACCACAATGTTGCCATCTGCTTTATCAGTTGGTAGAACTAGTTGTTCTTGTAAATTTCATTTCTTAGTAACTTTGAAGTTGTCTTTGATATTAATTGTACGTAAGTTAAAAGTGGCGGGCGTAAAGAAATATATGAGTCAAAAAATCTATCCTATATTTTGGTTTTGAGGATTCGATGGATGGAATTTCTTAAGTCTATTCATATAGAAGATATAAAAATGATTTTAAAGAAAAAGAACAGAGAGAAAATGTGATCTTAACTTCTTTGTAAATACTCTTACATTCAATAATGCATGTAAAATGTGAAGTAAATAATACAATTACCAATAAAACACGTATTTTCTGTTCCAGTGTACGACTTAGTACCAGTTACATCGCATGGATCAGTATTAGGAATGTGTCTGGTCCGAAAAATGGAACTAATAGGTCCATTATTGATTTTAAAAATAGCTAACCGTGTTAGAGCATTATTTTGAAAAAAAAAAACACGATATTTTTAACCTTTGCCCGAAAAGAGTTTCACCTCCAATTATTTATTAAAAATTATTTATTGGTTATTTAAAAAAAAGTACTTTTAAAATCAGAGTCAACCCCAAGGTCTTTTAAAAAAATTAATAAATTTGGAATTTATTTCCCGCATTTCAGATTTAACAGCATAGTCTTTGATAGCATTTGTGGGGGTTTTCGGGAATACCCTTCTCATATATGAGATTTTTTTTGCAATCTCTGAGGCTGTGAACTTTATAAGGTCTTTCTAAATCAATTATTAATATAGTTTAGTGGGTTTTTCTTTTTTAGTTATATTGATTAAATTTTATGATTGACGATTATTTGAATTCAATAAAGCATCATTTTTTAAAGTATTAAACCCATGTATTTACTCCTCTTGACTTTGGTATTAATTGTGGCAATAAGAAGAGTGATGTCACATACAGTACGACACAAAATTTTCTTAAAATTTTCTTATTATGACTTTGGGGAGATTAGGCATTCTTTAATATAGAACGGAAAACAAACCCTTCCAATATCATATTAACGTATCATTATATCCTTTACTTATTTTATTATAAATAACGGCACAATGCAATGATCTTATGTGCTACGATGCCCAAGATTAAAAATTTAAACAACCATTCCCATTCTTCAAACATTGACTTTGGACGAGATTAGTTGGAACATCACCGAAACCATCAGTTGTTTGTCTCAATTTAAAAACAGTCAGTAGCTATTGTCTAATCTTGACTATGATTTATTAACAGTATGCTTTTGTGAATCGATGAGGCTAGGATAAATACGATATGCAGTCTTGACCTTACTTACCTCTTTTTTTTAAGGCTTAGACTACAGTCTCCGAAGCATGATCATATGACGAAGGATTGGAGTAAATTGTAGATACCCACGTTTTTAACCATTTCGATATGTACCGTATGGGTGTTGATAGCCATAACAGTGCAGAAAAATACATACAGTGCTTTCACTTGAGTTTGAAAGTGGCCAGACCATTTGTCTAATTATTTTTCATAATTAGTAATTACTTTGTCGTATTAAACTGCCTGTTTGTTATCTAGGTACGTGTTATGCCTAGGTCACATTTATCGGCCGGTGGCCGTAGACCGGTGGTAATCGCTGGTAATCGGTGGTGTGAGCGATGCCTCAACATCGGTTCTCATCGGCAAAGCAGTCCTTAACTCATCTGTCACAGGAACAGGCATCTCACGGATGCCGTGCATACCCCCGTCGACGATCGTACGGCGAGGGACTCCAGAGGGAAATTTTTTTGGCCGACATGGCACTGGTTACCGGCCGGACATCGTCCGGACATCGTCCTGACATCACACAGTCTTCACCGATCATCCTCAAATTGTCGGTCAGTGACCGGCCGGTGAATCGGACATCGTACGATTATTGGCCGTTCATCTTACAGACATTGTAGGAACTCCGGGCGATGATCGACCGACGTTACTTTAACTCCCAAAGATTCTTTCGGACATGTAGTATAAAATGACCACACTACCTAGCATGATCAATCAACCAAAATGATGTTGGCACCAAGACATCTGAGAATAGCCATGCTGCAGCAACAACTCGCACAAGCCCGTCTTCAACATGACATTATCTTGGCGGCGTTGTTAGAAGAAGCAGAACGAGAGCGACAAAGAGCCCAAAGACGAAGAAGAAGGTGGTGGGTTAGAAACTGGATCTTGAGAAGAAGCCTGTTTGGGCAATACGAAACTCTAATGAGGGAGCTTGAGGCGGAGAATTCCTTAGACTTCAAGTCTTTCCTCCGCATGGAGCTGGAGATGTTCTACGATCTTCTTGCTCGAGTTGGGCCGCGCATCGCCAAGAAGACAACGTAAGTTTACCTGACATTGTGGTAAATTTATTTTTAATTTTGCAAACACATATTTTCCAAATCTATTTTGCTCTGCAAGGTTTTAATGGAATGTTTTCTCTTTTGTGTGTTTCAGACAGAGGGCTCCCTTAGAACCTGGTCTGAAGTTGGCCATTACGCTCCGCTTCCTGGCCACTGGCGCCAGTTACCATGACCTGGTCTTTGCGTTTCGATTCCCCCACAACACAATCTCGCTGTTTGTACCGGAGGTCTGCAATGTCATCTTCGAAGAGTACCAAGCTGAGGTGTGGGAGACTCCATCGACAGAAGACGCATGGCGGGAAGTGGCACAACAGTTCCAGAACAAGTGGAACTTCCCACATTGCTGCGGGGCCTTGGATGGCAAGCACATCGCCATTCAGAAGCCAGCGAAGAGCGGCACGCTGTTCTACAACTTCAAGGGGTTTTTCTCTATGGTGATACTTGCGCTCGTAGACGCTGACTACAACTTCCTTTGGGTCGATGTGGGAGCCAATGGTGCATCTTCAGACGCGGGGGTCTTCAACCGTTCGGGACTTGAACCTTCGCTACGCATGGGTACTCTCGGTGTCTCCCCGCCGGACCCGCTGCCCAACGACGACCAAGACACTCCATACTTCATTGTTGGGGATGACGCTTTCCCTCTCCGTACTTACCTGATGAAGCCATATTCGCACCGCTACCTTACAAGGCAGGAGAGGATCTGCAACTACAGGTTTTCCCGAGGCCGCCGCGTTGTAGAGAACGCGTTTGGGATACTGGCCAATCGATTTAGATGCCTGCTGACCACAATGAGACTGAGGCCGGCGAACGTTATGCGTGTTGCCAAGGCGTGTCTGACCCTCCACAACATAATGAGGATACGCTACCCAAGGATCCAGAATGCTGACCTCGACCTCGAGGACGACGAGGGTCAACTCATCCCAGGGGCTTGGAGAGACAACGCTGTCATGCAAGATGTACAAGCAGCAGGCCGCGGACCAAGGACCACTGCAGCTGGCAAGGAACAGAGAGCCTATCTGAAGAATTACTTTAATAGTCCTGCAGGAAGTGTCCCATGGCAGGATTTTGCCATAAACAATTAACTATATATAACATACATGCTCATGATAGACAATTCACTAATCCATACTTTGCCTTCTCAGTATAAATATGTAGTTTTTAAGACTTGATGACGATTTTTTACATTGAAATTAAAAAAAAGTTTTTGATAAATATGAAACATTTTGATTGTATTTTTTGTGTAGAAACATTGATTAAATGTAAAGATCTCAGAAAAAAATAATTTGGTCGAAATAACACATGAACACTCAAACTAGTCAAAAACAACAGAGAGATTATTATTTATGGTCTTTGACCTTTTAACAAGAAGAGTCATTTTAAGGGTACTTACCAGAAACAAAAAATGGATGCACGGGTTGATATGTATTTTTTGATTGATATTGATTTGAAATGACATAAATGATAAATCCCTAAATTATTAAGAAATCGTAGGTTTTCCTTGGTGCTTTGATATGAGATTTGGTTTTGCCTTCTATATAATTCCATACAAAATTTTGCACTTTTTTTTAACTTTATGACAAAATCTTTTATAATTCTCCCACTCTACTTAGAAAACATTATTCAGGTTACCAATTCAAATGTAAATCTATGAGAAATAACGCCGATTTCTGAAAAAAGTTTGTTTGTGTTATTTATCCTTAGAGTATCAAGAAAAATTTATTTTTACCATAGCTTTTAATTTTGATATTTTTTTCTTCCATGATTTTACCTTTATATTATGTGATCTATCAATAATAACATGACTATTCAATTTTTTGACCTGTATTATATGACATTCTAATAATTCAATGTTTAATTTCTTTTAATTGACCTGATTATTATCAACTTCAATTTTGGGTTTTTTTTCTTTGACCTTCAAATCATTTAATTTTGTTACGTATTACAGAAACACAAATTTCTTTCAAAACTTGGATGCTTTGTTACATTGCATACATTTTTTTTTGCATAAGACATCTGAGGCAATAAACACGTGTTACAAGAAACATATAAGTCCAGCGTAACATATAATCCATAGAACAGTTTAGAGTCCTTCAGTCTCTGATGCAGCTGACTTTGATATCGCATTGCTTGTCTGCGACTGACGTATAATTGGGGGTTCTTCTATGTTTCCGAATGTGGAGACTGTTCTTCGGGTGTCGGATCCTCTCTGCATAGTATCTCACGGGACTGTCGTAGAGTCTGCGACACTGTCTCTACAGAAGGCAGAGGCGCTGGGGAGGTGTCGAGAGAGGTGTTGATACGTTGACGTGGGGTGCAAAGTGGCGAAGAAAGTTGATCAGAAAAGGTCCATGCTTGGTTGATCATGGAGGTGCTGCTGCCGGGTGAGACTCCCAAAGACAAATTTGTTCCAAAGTCCCAGGAGGTGACAGGTGTTGTTTGAGCAGACTGAGTTCTGGCTGGACAGGACGTCTGAAACATAGTAACGGATAAACATTAATGTTCTGCGAAAGAAGAATACAGGTTGTGTGCATAAAACGTTCATGTTGCGACACAATTCCTAGGAAATGTACAAAACAATGTCACAAGCAAAGAAAAACATACCTGTAGTTGTGCAAACTGATGCTGATGCGCACGCACGGGGTATGCGGTGAAGGGCAGACAATGTGGCGTCGGCTGGAGGGCCTGGAATTGTTGCTGTTGTGGCTGTGACTGTAACTGCGACTGCGGCTGCTGGGCGTCCCTGATGTACCGCATGGCCAGGTTGAACGAATCAGCCTGATAGTCTCTGTAACGCGCCTCGGGTATCGCACTCTGAACGGATACCAGCCACTCTGCCCAAGCAGTCCGCTCCATCTTCTGGCCTGCAGTTGTAGTCTGAAAAGCCTGCAGCTGTGCAACAGAACATATGACAGAGCATTTAATTGTAAATACAAAAAATACAAATTTCCGTATTGTAAAGTAAGTAAGTATTAGACAATGCTCAAGGTTAAAAGTGTCTAGTCAGGCATTTACCTTCTGTTCAGCCTCCTTGGTCTCCTTGGCACTTTTCTCTAAATATTGCACCAAGATTTCCGAAACTCCCTTCTTGGACGACTTGGACGCGGATGGCTTCTTCGTCTCTGCCGTCGCCACTGCCGATGTCATGGGGCCCTGCTCATCTGCCACTGACATGTCGTCTTCCGACTGCGACTCGTCACCATCATCCTCGCCTCCGACTTGAAGCTTAAGCAAGCAAAAAATATCATTTGAGATCTGTGCAATGATGAATTAGGTAAGAATACATGAAGTAAGAATGGAAAACAATTGCATTATTTAAATTATTCGCAATTGTTGCACAAGAGATACTGTAATTAAAGGAATAGAGAAGAATGCATAAGAAGAATATTTAAGAATTTTACTGTAGTGCAAGAATACAATATGAGTGGATAATAATATAACAACTCGAAAAATTCAACTGCATTTACTTACCTTTCCGCATGTCTCTGACTTTATCCGAGGCTTATGGTAGGGATCGAGAAAATGCGTACGCTGCCAACTTGAAACTCTGCAGAGGGGTCATCCTCTTTCCGCCACCTGATCCACTTTTTTTCTTGGTATATTTCATCAGCTTGTGGTGGTCAGTCCTCATGGAAATAAGATGGCGCTTGATGGCCGCAGCTAAAACGCAAAAAGGAAAAAAAACATCATTAGGACATATAAAAGAATCATTTGTAATTGAAAATTTATTCAATTTTTTTTTACAGTTATTTACAATTTTCATACAAGAGATATCATATAAAGGGCTCACAAGATAGGCCAATTTCCATGCCGAATTCCATCAGCTTCATGTCTCGTAATTGAGTGTTTTTGTAGTTTTGGTCGGCCAGGTCATAGAACATGGGCATGCCCTCGAACCAGCTGGCTATCTTCTTCATGGTGTCCATGGATATTTCTTCTTGTGACATCCATACACGCTGTTTCTTATTGGAACCTGTGATGGATGAGATAGTGGAGGCTTCCGAGGCGTTGTCATCGAAATCTTCATCATGTTCGATGGTGTGGTCAGTGTCTGTGATCTCTGGATCCTGTTGCGGTCTCTTGCGGGGTGAGGTCCAGGTCGATGCTTTGCTTGGCTTCTTCAGCGCCTTGTCCTTGCCCTTGCCACTCATCTTGCCCTTGCCACTCATCTTGTCCTTGTCATTCATCTTGCCCTTGTCACTCATTTTTCCCTTGTCACTCACCTTTCCCTTTACACTCACCTTGCCCTTGCCTCTGGCCTTTCCCATGTCACTCCCCTCTGGTGTTTCCTTGCTGTCTTTCTGCGGTCTTTGCATTATGTTGTCTGTCGAATGAAATTGAACATACAAAAAATGGCGCGTTTATATATACCCAGCGATGCATCGCTAATCATAGACCGATGTCCGAGCGGTCATCGGCCGATGTATATTGTATCACTCATACATTGGTGAACATCGTTCGTACATCGGTCGACTATTGGCCAATGTTCGGTCGAACATCAACCGATGATCGGCCGATGTATGTTGCCCACCACTCACCTCCGATTCGACGGATACTGGACGATGCTCGGCCATACATCGGCCGATACTTGAAAGATGTGTTAATGATGGGTTGCCGATGAGGAGCGATGTGAGGCATCGCTGAAGACATCGCTGAATTTTAACTACGAATTATTTCCCACCGATGACCTCACCGATTCGCAAAAAGTCCTCAGTCTCCGTCCGATCACTAGTGGTGTCCGGCCGGCGACTACGCCATTTTCATCAAAAAACACATCGGTTACTCATCGTAAACCCCATCGCTAGATAATGTGACTGATACTTTAATAAAGGACCAAACCTCTTGTGCTGAAATGTCCTGGAATATACATTACAGTCTCTCTTAATGGACGCTGAGAAAATGGAACATACAATTAAGTACTTGTGGTAAAGCATATTGCCAATTATTAATCATTTATCAAAGTAGCGGATAGGACATACTAATTAATATGAATGACGTTTGCAAAGAAGATAATTCCCTGACAAAAGCATTTCTGTCCTTCATAAGTGCATGGCAGCAGTTCTCGTCATTGCAACGTTGTTTTTTCCTCTGGAAGACGTCAGCTATTTAATCTATTTTCTTATTAGTTAATTTAAGAGAAGAAAATCAAATTTTTATCGTAAGATGCATTTACTACATAAAGATTCTTTTCTTAAATTCTTCAAAGTATCAGCCTAAAATTTGTATTACTTTCACCTTACAGAATATCTAAAATTATATTGCATATTTACAATAAGATTAGAGTCACTAAACAGCAGCAGTTCAGAAAAAAGACTCTCAAAATGAATTGTTTTTGCAACTCGAATCGGCGAAAATTTTTATTATTTATTCAAGGTTAAAATCAGTTTTTAATAACCAAAATTTGACACTTCTATGTTACTAATAAATGGAAAGCAATTCAACAAAATACTTAACTAATACCCCATTTATAGGACGAAAAATTTGCTTATGTGTGCAAATTAACATACGAGTAAATATACACACGTAAGTAAAAGTTAATTTGCGATGCGTTAAGACGAGATTTATGTACTGTAGGTATATCCTTACATTTTAATATAGAATAAGGAGATCCACAGATTCAGAATTGTGGATTTGTATAGAAAAAATGTTTTTTTTTTACTATTTGGATATAAAATTAATTTTTGAATGTTCCTCAAAGAAAGAAGGGGAAAATCCGATCTATTTATTTTTTGGTACGGAAAAAAAGCAAACTTAATGACTTTTAGGAAAAAATTACACATAAAAAAGGAAATTAATCAAAATCATTGTTTAAAATTTGAAAATGCCTTGGCCTCGGTCCTGAAGTCTATAGAAGAGCCGGTGTGTGTTAAAAAAAATTGGCTCTTGCCATCTACTGAATGGTTTCTTCAGAATAAAGTACGACTTGAAATCTTTTTGATGTTTGGAAATCTACAGTACATCAAGTTGCGAGGTATTATGAAGTATTGCTTGAATATGATATGTATTTTTGACGAGAATGAAATGGGCCATTTTTAAATAAAAAAAATCAAATGAAACAAATGATATGATTAGGAAATTAACACGAATTCTCTGGAAATTTTTGGTGGGACCGGTTGCCAAGGATCGAGAATGCTTAAAAATGCTTATTTTCAACAGGGTTGTTGAAATTCCTGTAGCATCAATTTATATGTCAGTAGCTTGCCTTGGTTAAAAACAAAGAAAGGTAGAAGAAAGTCACTCTATGATGGCCCGGGGCCCGGGCGATTGATGTAATGCCTATTCCTTTCACAGCCCCGGAGCATTCCCATGAAGACTACTTGAATTGTAAGGGGACTACTTAGCAGGGCACATGTTTGCGGGACCACAGCTACATGTATATGTTTTTAATTTAGAGGCATAAACATAGGTCTGTCAGAAAGGGTGCAAGATATGCACGTTTTTGCAAATTCAAATTTATCTCAGAGGACACTGGAGATATAGTGTTGATTCTTGTTTTCAGAGTTGAAAAAGCCATTTGTGAAGTACTATGCTAGAACAACCGGGCGTATCCTTTAAAGCAGTACCCTTATCAAAACTCAAATTACTTTCAGCTGTCGTTGAAGTACAGCAAAGATGACCATTAAAAATCCAGTTTTTTTATATTTTGCTTTTTAGACGCCATGCTAACAGACTGATATTATACACACAACAATTAATGCATAAACAACCGAAACAACACTTAAAATGGAGATTTATGCAATAATCAAAACAAAATACAAATACATAAGTAAATTTGCTGCGAGTTCATACGACAAAATTTACACACATGAACTATTAATTTTCGACAACATGTATGCAAAAGTTAATTTGCACCTAGTCCTGACCAGGTGTAAATTTACTCAACTGTGCAGAATTTACATGTGAGCAAATCAGTTCATACGACAAAAATTGCACATGTGAGTAAATCTACATATGAGTAAAATATACTGAGGTATGCAAATTATGTCATATGATTGGGGTATAAAACACGTGTGTTTTCTTTATCAGTGTGTGCCAAATGCTATTAAAAGTGCATAGACACAGATTTAAAGTAAATATTTTTTAAATATTTTGTAAAATACCACGACATACATATCGCAATAGCATTTTGCACGAAAATATATTAAAAATCTTATTTCATCTAAAAGCTATTGAGACTTCAAATTTCTGGAGGGGTTTGATTGAATTCGTGACATTTGTCTACATATATCTCATAAATACGTGCAGTGTTTGGATTTTTTTTTATAGATTTGAAGCTTGACAAGAAATGGTGTATGGATGTTAAGTAGATTAGGAAACTCAAACTGTCTGTACAGGAACTCTTGGGAAAATGTTGAGAAAATGAAATCTCGTGTTTTTTATAATGCCGGTGACGTCGAAGATTTTACTGATCAGTGACTTAATTATATATCCTGATAAGTCATCCAAAATTGAAATCAATTTACAATATTTTTTAAATGAAATTTTGAAGAACTTCTAAGTAAAGATTCTTTTATATTATATGTGACATTTTGCCCGATTATGTTGTCAAATATTTTTATCTGTGCAACAATTCCGCGTAATTTTTAAACGGCCCTCGTATAAAGAATAAAATTAAAATTCGTGAAAGGTTAAGGATGTGTCAACCAAATCCGTACAGACTTTCGAAGTTTCAATAACTTTTAGATGAAATTAGATTTTAAATAATTTTTGTGTGAAATGCATATAAACATAGTAGATAAGCATATAAGTCGTGATACATAGTACATATATTTAAGTCGTGATATAGAAAAATACAGAAATTTTGAGAAAATATTTAGTTCAAATCTGTGTTTATGTACCTTTAAGCGTAATGGCGTTTTATTGTTTAAATACTAGTAACAGAAGGTGCTGTTAAAAATACTCAAAACTAATGCTGTCATAAATCTTAAATGATTTTGAATTACTGATAAAAATACTCAACATAATTTATTATTTTAAACATTAGAGAAGTGATTATTGTAAAACAAAATAGATGTGTTGTCATTTCTCTTATCGAAAGCCAGCTGTTATTCATCTGTAATCATGTAGTAAATTTATAACTTCAGATTAATTTTTGAAAAAAAAGTAAATAAAAGGTAAACTACTATAATATGGACGCATATCTAAAAATTATTTAGTATGTATATTTAAGACCGAAAGCTGGTTTGAAGGTGTTTGGATTTTTAAAGCTTCAACAGACGAGTATTATTGTAAGTTAACAACATTTTTACTTAAAATGTGTAATTACTACGCTAAAACATAAACATTTAGTTTAATATCTCTATCACATTCAGTTAAAGAACAACAATTGTTCTCTGCAGTTTCAGATAACATGTATTATGTGCTTTTTCTGCGACCTTAGTATAAATCAATAAGAAATAAGATCAAAATTAGTCCTATGTATAATAATTTGTTGTCTTTTTATTTTTCCGCATAAGGTCAATAGAAATGACAAAACCTGTGATCGGCATTTTAGCTACCATTACAGCGTGTGTTTTGCAGTTGGATGCATTCTCATGCGGTGAGTAAATTTTAATATTAAAATTATATATAACAACAACAAAAGGAATTTATAATTTTTGTCACATGAGATGGGAATCAGAGATGGAAAATTCTGTATTTTCCGGTCAAATGTTGGTTGACAATAGAAAAATGGGCAAATGCATTCATGATTTACATGAGAGTAATGTAAAAAAAATATCGCACTAGGGCCTAAGAGTTTTTAAAATACGTGTGCATAAGAGATATCAGACTAGCTGCCTCTTGATCCAAATTTGGTTCAATTTTGGACGTCTTGGTTCAAATTTGATTAGCAATATTGTCTACGCAAAGCTAGCAATCCTTATTCCACCTTGGGTATTATGAGTCAAGAATTTTGGCTATTGTATGTGACCAACCAGAGTTCAAATTCATTTGGCGGTCAAAATCATTTCAGAAACACTAAACAAAATTTGGACGAGAAAAGCCCAATTGCTGCAACACAGTAATTGCTATCATTTCAATCAGGGTGAAAAGTGCAATTCCTTCCCAAGATGCAGGTCCAAGCATGTCTGCAGGAGATGCAAAGGCAAGCTGTTCCACCAACAAATCAGCTTTATAAAGTGGGTAGGACCCCAATTAAATTGGACAAAATTGTACTCTTTACACAAAATTTTCCAGATCATCATTTGTTAAGAGAAGGTTTTCAACATGGTTTTATGCTACAGTATTTTGGTCCTAGATCACCCAGGTAGTCAAATAATCTTACAAGTTTATACAACTAATATCTAGCTGCAGAGCAAAAGATTTACAAAGAAGTCTCAATAGGGAGAGTTGCGGGTCCCTTTATAGAACCACCTTTCCTAACATTACAAGTTTCCCCGTTAGGCCTTGTATCTAAAAAAGATGGTGACTACCGCATCATTTACCATTTATCATATCCAGAATCTGCTTCAATAAATGCTCTATTGACCCAGAAAAGAGCTCGGTAACCTAACGTATTCGACAATAGATGATGCTGCTGCCGCCGTCATTATTGCAACATTGGGTAGGGGGGCTTTTTTCCTGCAAAGTTAGACATTAAATCAGCCATTAGGTTGCTACCAGTTAACAGTACTGATTTCGATTTGTTAGGTTTTCACTTAAATGATGCTTTTTATTACGACAAGATGCTATCTTTTGGTTGTAAAATAGGTTGTGTACTTTAGGATAAATTTGCTTGCTTTCAGATAGGCTTATTCAGGATCGCTAAAAAAACCCTCAATTCTGCATTATCTGGATGACTTTCTTTTTTTGTGGCAAAGAACATTCCATTTGCAAAAATACCTTAGACACTTTCTCTTTCTCTATGCAGCGATCTGGGGGTCCTAATTGCAAATAACAAAACAGTTCATCCAACACAGGTTCTTACATTCTTAGGCATAAGGTTCTGGACCTAAAAGGTAACACTTAAACAACTTCATTCTCTATTGGGTTTGTTAATTTTGCATCTAGAGTTTTAGCTCAAGTTAGGATTTTCTGTCGACATTTGACCGATGCAGCAATCGGCCTTAGAAAAAAACATCACCATACACGGGTATCTATAGAAATAAAAGCAGAGGCCACAAAGTCTGGCTCGACCTCCTCGAATCATTTTATGGCATTTCAGCCATTACAGAAAGCATATGGGTGAATTATTAGACACTGTAACTCTACTCCGATAGTGCAGGGGAATATATGGGGGTGGGTGGGTTAAATTTAACTTTAAACTTGTAAAATTCAGCGTCAATATTAGTGATGTATATTCAGTCTTGTTTTGTTCTATTCAATCGTAGCCTTTATTGTAATATCATCTTTATGTCATTTGAATAAAATCTGAAATGATGATTGAGGCGTCATAGTTACATTCAGGGACACTTCAGAACACATAGCTTTAAAATAGGTAGGGCTACAGCTCCTGTCAAACAGACGGCTGCAGATTCAGAAATTTAATCTTTGTGCAAGTGGGAATCAACAATTTTCCAAAATAATATGATAACATTGTTACATGGAATACAGGCTAATTTTGCCAAAGTATGCCAGGTTTCAAGATTATCACATGAAATTCAATGTAGTATGTATCGTTATAATGTATTGCTTCCTAAGACCTTGCTTCATCAATCATTATGCTTCCCTGTCTTCATTGGCATGGTGCGGGTAAAGGGAGACATCATCCTTTTACCTGCTTAATCTGTTTGTCTCTGCCCATCTGCAACAAAGCATGAGGGTGTCACATGGCTGTATTTTAACATGAAAAATAATTGCCATTGAGGAGAAGTGGAAATTGCTTGGGATCTGCAACATTTCAGTGTTCAGACCCCCTCTACCTATATAACAGTAGGAGATGGCTGGTTGGTGTTAAATTCTAAACAGGTAGCAAGTCAGAGACATGGTCTCAACAAAAATTGAATAAATAGGAATGGTGCAAAAGGGTATAATTCTGAAAATTATAGAAATTTATAGAGACACTGTGACACACAAAGGGAAAATTGACAAATGTAGAATTTTTGCATGACCCTTGTTAATTTTGTTTAATTCCTAAAAGTAGTAGGTTTCAGAATCAAAAAATTCTATTTTTAAGGAGGCAATTAAAAGTTCAAATAGTTTTAGTATGCCCCATACCGAAAATATTGCTTAATACTTCTTTCTCCACATTGTAAGTGTGCGCAGAAAAGTTGAATAAGTTTCCATAGTTACCATGATCTCAAGTACCCAGGAATGAATGTAAGTAGACCAAAAATTTATAGGCAATCTTTTTAAAACGTTGTTAGAACATATTTCTCACCTTTGCATGCCATGTTCCAGTTGAATGTTGTTTACGAGTTTGAGCTAAAAATAAAAGTGGTGTGACTTTGACAAACACGAAAACAACGAAACGGTGTACTGTATATTGGCAAATAATCACGATGGTTTTAATTTCGCTATGTTCGCGATTTATAATTTTTCCGCGATATTCAAACCACCGTGAATGTCATTATTAGTTTTTAGAAACGTTTAAATGCTTATACGAAATTTTGAATTAATTTCTTGCATCGTGAAATAAAAACCATCGCGATTGGTACTTTTTGAGATATTGTGAAATTTTATCACCGTGGAATTAAAACATATAGTATACAACCGTTGTTTTTCCAGAGCTTACATCGTGAAGTTTTTTCTTGCAGTTTAATTGTAATATCTTAGCTATATACTCATATTTTCATAAGTCCTTCTCTGTATGCAACAGATATCTTAAAAGAAAGACTTATTGTGTCCTTTTAATGGTTTTGAATATTTCAGATATTTATTATTCAGATCATTTAAGGGGGTCGATAATAGTTTCCATTGCGCAATATTTTGTGCATCATAGTAAAATGAAGCGTATTTACTGTTTTAATGCAACTTTCTTTGCTTACTTAATAAAATTCAACAAAATTAAGAAATTATAGGTAAAAAAAAATGTAATTTCAATTTGATATAACTGATTTTTTAACCGATTTTGCAATTGGTAGGTAGGTTGACGTCGTTGCAGTGTGTTTTTGATGTTATGATAATATGTAGCTCTTAAAGAAAGGGGTAATAAAGATATTATTAAAGAAAAAGTAATAAACATACGCTCTTGAAATTTAAAACATAGAAATTTTAGAATATCTCCAATATTTTAAGTATGTTTTCATGTGAATCCATTGTGTACGTCATATTTTGTAATACTCTATAAAAATGGTAAAATTTGCTAATTTTTTGCATTTTAAGATGCCCCCTCTAGTACCGAGACGGTAGAATTTTGTGTTTCTTACATATATTCATATTATATATTATAGTATTACTCATCAAATATTATAGTTTGAACAAAATGTCTAATGTAGTATTTGTATTATTTGCCTTAAAGTGCTAAAAATTGGCATTTTCCTATATAATCCTATGGTAAATGTACCCGTACTTTGAGACGGTCCCTCAAAAATACCTGGACGGTAGATTTCCTCCAAACTTTGCATGTACAATGCAGTTAATTAAAGTTATATATGGTATAAAAATGAAGAGTTTCGCTATTGTAGTTTTCACACTATAAAACTAGATGCTGTCATGAGACAGTAATACCCGCACTAAGGTGTTTGCCTCTAAATACACGCTCCTACATATTGGGCGGCTTTCCAAGGAAAAAGTCAAAATAATTCTATAATTTACATGTATTCATCAAATTGAGTATGAAATTCTCAGACCCTGTGACCTATAACTCAGAACCTCTTATATTTATTTTACATGGTTAATTCATTATATACCAGTTTGAATTCTATTAATGATGTAAATTAGATTTTGATAAATATATATGTTTTGCTCATAATAGGACCTTTTTAAAACATGTAAATTTCTACATCACATCACGTTGCGTCACCCATTGTCATATTTTTAGATTAAACACCATTTGGCGAACCTCGGCCGATTCCCACTTCATCTGATAAGGTGACGGAATCGACGAAGTTTTGCCGAATGGAATTAGCACATGGCTGCAGTCTGGTGTGCATTGGATTAATTCATTTTGTGTTATAATTGGATTTATATTTCATGAAGTTGACGAGACCTATGGCAGTCGGTAAGTACAAGTTTAAGTATAGTGG
>PRKT01000054.1:624237-700271 GCA_003671525.1 Saccostrea glomerata
GGGGCAAAATCAAAATTCCGAAACCTTACTGCACATCTACATGACACCACCAATCATCCCCCAAAAGGTGATTAGGCTGCTGAGTAAAATGTAGAAGGAGTTCAGGGAAGACGGGACTTTTTGCACAAAAAACGTCATTTTTCGACCCCCATTTGACCCCCCGGGGCAAAATCAAAAAATTCCGAAACTTTACTGCACATCTACATGACACCACCAACCATCTCCCAAAAGATGATTAAGCTACTGTGTAAAATGTAGGAGGAGTTCAGGGACGAAAAGTGTGACAGACGGACGGACGGACATGAGTAACAACAATATACCCGAACTTTCTTCAGAAAGTGCGGGTATAACTATAGTCGGCCCCCTTAAAATCATAAAAGGTTCAAAAATATATGTACAAATCCCGTCATCCTATTTTTCTCTTTCGGTTGTATGATCTGTCCTTAAGGCCAGAATACACGTTTTCATATTATAAATGTATAATTATATATTAACATTTCCTAGGAAATCATTTCATTATTGATCCTGCTTCTTGAATTTTTAACAAGTTTTCTTACAAGAATTTGATATACTTTAGTAGACATTTGTCAAAGAAACCAGAGTGTGGTTGAAAACAGTTTACAAATCACACATTAAGCTACGCCAACATAAAATAGTATCTTTTTAAACAAACGTGTTCATTATTTTTCAGCTCGTCTCCCTGCCATTGGTTTCAGTGCCAAGCTTTCTCGTGACATCCAGTTAGGGAACGGAGAAGCTGTAAAATACGACACAGTGATCACCAATGAAGGCAATGGTTACAATAGATGGTCGGGACATTTTACAGCGCCTCGTAAAGGACTCTACCTCTTCTCCTGTACCATAATGGCCCAGCATCGATACCACGCACACATTGAAATAATGAAAAATGGATCAAAAATCTCTACCTTATTTTCGAGCACCACTGACCAAAGTTCGCAGACCGCTGTCCTTGTTTTACGCAAGGGAGACACCGTGTGGACAAGACAATCTTGGACGGGAAGGCGACTGCATGACCACGTGGGATACAATATGTTTACAGGAGTTCTGATTTCAGAAAACGTGTAATGGTTCTATCAACAGAAGAGACATTCTTGTTCAAAATGTGGATAATGATTTCAATAAAATTGAGTTAAAAGTTTTGAGTTTGAAGCAATTTTTTACCAAGATGTGAAAAACTGTATAATACTGTACAAGAATATAACTTTATAGCATATTATGCTTTTAAATTGACATTCTCTGTTAGCATTCAATAAGTGAAGTCAAGGAATAGAAACAATCTCAGTTAATTCAGATACTTGAAACAAAATAAATCGGTAATAGGGGAAATTACAGAATCCTGGAAATACTTGAGGAGAAATCAGGTGGGAAGACGGAGTAAGCATCCCTTGTCTACCGCCAAACCCCGCCGTACTTTCTATGAGAGGAAATCGTACAATTCACAGTTTATGAATTCTAAAAATGATCTTCGAGATCTAAATGATACAGTAACCCAACTAATGAACAGTTTGAAATCCATCCGAGAATACTTTTTACCGTAACAACTTCGTACATTTGGTTTGGGAAAAATGAATTTCCGCAATTAAAAGAGCGTTGCAATAATCGCAGATATTTTTCGCACGAGCAAAATTTGTTTTACAGTAAATGGTTGTTACACATTCTCCCTGATAAGCCTTATCAATTTTTTTTTACCAACAAATACATAAAAATTGGACCCCCGTCCCCATACAATATACAAAAGCCTAGGATGCAAGATGATGAAATAAACCACTTAATTGTATTACCTCCTGGTAAGTTTTTAAGAAAACTTAAATCTAATTTAATATAATTCAGAGAGAGGTATTTTAAATGAAATCGGTTTTCCTTTATACAAATTTAAGAATAAGGGTTGCATTATTTATGAATGGATATTATAGAAATTGCATTACCATCATTTATTTCTAGATATTTCGAAATAGTGTTAAGGATAAGGAAACAATACCCTATTTTAGGATTAGCTGAATATGAAACTCGAATCGCACAGCACAATAAATTGCCATTTTGTAACCCTTTTCTACTCCACTAAAACAATTTGTATTTAAAAAAGAACTTTGAGATATTGCAAAGAATTTAACATCACATCTATCTATGACCAGAAAATCCATGCTGATTTTAAGATCCAAGGATCAAGGTCAGAAATATGCTCTTTATGCATATTAAGTTTTTAGAGGATAGTTTACGTTATACTGTAAGCGTTTGCAATGAAAGTTATGGTCTATACATATTGCTCTGGGTATAAGTGTCTTGTCCTAACAGAATCACCCTTCTGTAGAGCTAGCACAACTATCTGCGAACTCTGGTTCAAAGTAAGATGCATTGGTATGTATATTTGAAATTCTTAGTCCATTTTTCTCATTCTTTGTGACTATTCTTGTACACGTAAACAAGTACAATTCCCGTCCATTTGTTGTTTCCTCGGTAAACTTCTTAGGAAATTTTGTAATTAATCCAACGGCTGGGTATAAAGAACTGAAAAAAATATCAAGTGTCAATTATGAAATTTTGTTGATAATTAAGGAAACTCTTAACACTAACAGAAACTGTTTTTGGATTCAGAGAAAAATATATCATATAAAGATATGCATATTGAGACTTTTTCATTCATTTAGAACGTAGGGTACGTGCGTTATTTGTGCAGGAAAAAATGTTCAAAGACAATGGACTATTTGTGAGCAGAAATCATTGTTGTTTACATATATTGGGAAAATTAATGAAAATAATTGATTAAATTTCTTACTCTTGGTCTTATATAATGCTAAACATATTTTAATGTATCATAAATTATGTAATCAACAGTAAATACGCAGGTAGGTTAAGGTTACAACCAAATATTTACATTTCCAATAAATTTTCCCTATGATTCTTTACAAAAAAAAATGCAGTATATTTTCTCATGAGCTACATTAGGTATGTATCACGAATAAACATGAATATCTCCATTGTTACGTCATAATACCGCTCTTGACGTCAAAAAGTCACAAAATATAGTGCACACTCTTTTGTTTTAAGAATGACAGTTGAACGGGGTAAATTTATGGCAATTTATCAGAAAAATAATGTAATATAAGAAATGAATTTAATTTTTTGAAGATTCATGCTGTATATGAACTACAACGCTTCACGCCGGCATATTTATCATGAAGCGCTAACGCGCTTCATGAAATATGCCGGTGTGAAGCGTCATAGTTCATAACCTCATGAATCTTCAAAAATTAAATTCATTTCTTAAATATTCTACATGCCTATATGATATGACGTCATAGTAAACTATATTCATGACGTGAAGTTTAGAGATAACAATTTCTTATAATCGATATCTAAGATTGATTTGAGGTCGTAAAAATTAATCAAAATATGCAGAGGCATAATACAAACAGAATTTTGTCGTTTCTGGGTCTCTGTAGTTATCACAGGGGTTAAATACCAAACCTGACGTCATAACTGTTGATCATGCAGTAGCAGAGTGAAAGTGAAACGTAACGAGAATTCATGTAAACAAACACAAGAAATCGGAGTTTAAAAGCATTTAGAATGAATATCATGTGTGATTCATGTGGGAATAAAGCTTATGAATAAGGTATGGTAATATACTTCAAGAATTTCTTCGTGAAATTAAAGCAGGGAGGGTGTTTACTTGCCGATCAGCCTTTCCTCTGTCGTTCGTAACAAATAAGATGCAAAAGTTCAACACTACGCCGCACACTTTGAAACTTAATTTTTGTTTCTATCTAAAGTTCTTATTCTATTGTTTTTGGAAAGTGCTTTTAGAATCGTATGGTTTGCGGAAATTAATGCATTTTTTTCGATGTAATGAACAAAATGTAAAAATTTTGGGAAGGTTTCGTCAGAAAGTGTTGAATAATTATTTCTAAGATAGGACAGTAGGATTCTAGCAGCACTTTTCATGGTACAGAGATGTTTTTACATAATTATTATTACAAATTGAAATTAATTATCCCCGGGGTAGTGTTGAACTTTTCACTTTTTCTTTAAGGCATATTTTCTAATTATAGACGTCACGTGGTGACGTCGTGGTGAAGTGCTTCATGTAGTATAAGTCTCATTGAAGTCTATAGAATGCATAATTATAACAAAAGTTTTATGCTTGACTTTTCCGATTTATTAGTGTTACATAATTATAAAAAAGTCTTAATTCGCCGAATCCTGGTCCATGTGCTGTCTTAACATACCCGCGTAACAATTCTTTTAATCATCTTAGGGCAGATCACTCTAACAACCTAAAACTGCCAATAAATACCTGGGTAGAGCTCTTTTGTGTGCAGTGTTTAAGCATGATATATATATAGCACAAAATACGAGGAACGATCGAATGATTTCAGTTTAAGCAGAGCAATTTATCATACTTTGTGTATTAGAGAGCAGAACACAATTAGTTAGTGATTGTTTATTGCTGGACATAGTAGTGATACTGCTAGATCTCTCTTACTCTATGAAAATACGTTAACATGCACAAATAATTTACACGTACAAATATTAATTACGAAAAGAGCCTTTGTTATTATTTATAATATTATGTTTACTTCATGAGATGGAAATAAACGTTCTTTAATTTACATTAGTTTCTTGCAATAATTAGCAAATGTGTAATTGGGTTTTGAAATATGCTTAACATTCAAATAGTGCTATTGAAAAATTAACCTCACCTATTACTCTTGGAAATATAGATCTCACGAAACTCAAACCAGAGAAGAAACATGTGCGTCTATCCCTCAACCGTGTCGATAAAGTGCACAATCTCGGCATTATATTAGAATAAAATGCATGTTTTTAAACAGTTGATAAAAACAGTAAATAAAAAAAAACAGTTTTACATTGAAGAAGTCAAGTTGCAGTTTATCCTAAGAAAAAAAATAGCGGCCTCTTAGACCACAAAGTACTTGAAATCAAAAACAAGTATTGAATGAAGACGAATGCGACATAAGATATGCAAAATGCGCCATTTCTTAAATAATCTTCATCGTTTAGAATTTGATTTATATATCTATTCATGTCTCATATGAAAATTAGAGAAGTCTAGTTTTACCACATATGTCTCCGTGACTCCATATCTTCAATGTCTTTGCGCACCAGGTAGAACTTTTCATAATTTTGAAAACAAATTTTATGTTAATTTGTCTAAATTATTTAATATGGTACATTGCTCAGATACGATGTCCTTATTGACATGTTGAAAGTTATCGCTCTCTATCAAAGCTTTGAAGATTTCGTTGGATAAATCGTATAGACATATGGAAGCAAATAACCACTGTTAATTGACAATACGTCGTCGGTTTATTTAAATGTCGAGTTGAAGGCCACAACAAGTGTTTTATTTTTTTCTTTTCACTTATAAGTTTTGTGACAAATTCTGCTTCACATGAATGCAAAAATAAGTCTGCTTATATGAGGGGGGGGGGGGGGGGGCATTTAATACCCATGATGCCCATGGTAATTCCAATGGATTGTTGGAAGACCTTGTCTTCAAAAATGACATAGATATTGTCAATCAGAAACTAAAGCATCTTTTTAATATCAACTTCAATGTACTTGTGTGTAAAATCAGAATCTTTTAACAAAATAGTTTTGCAAATGACCAATGACACAGTGAGTACATTTACGAGTTCATTTTTATTCAACAAGCAGCTGTCAATGAAATCAGAAAGCCTGCACTTTAATTAATCGTGGTGAATGGTTGTATATATGTCAAAAAGTCATAAGTTTTGATGCTTCTGATTTTGATATAATTTCGTAATTAAAATTTTTCAAAAGTTTCTTGGAATTTTTAAGTATCCACATCTGATTTACACCCCTTCTCGAATATATTGTTGTTGCACAGTACTCCTGAAGTTTTCCCTTACTTCTGACAATATGTTAGTGAGGAGTAAAGAAAGAGGCTTGTTAGAACATTTACTTGAACACGCTATGTATCTTTGTTGGTAACGATTTTTATGAAGTTCGGAATCCAATATAAATATGGTAATTCAAATTCATTCCTATTGTTTGGAATATTAAAAATATTTTAAACTGACAGTTAGGTCTACATCATATTCGCAACAAACTTTACTCTGTCCCGTTAAAACTTTTGAATAGTCTTCTTAAAAAGGCCCAAGAAAGTCCAACTTTTATTCCACGACACCAGAATGTAGGCTCGGATCTGTGATTATGGATATTGCAAATCATACGCTTTTCATCCCGCACGTTTTACTGACGAAAATGCAGCTAAATTCTTCAATATGCCAATAAAGGAATTGACGCGGTTAATATAAGTAATATTCTTAATCACAAAGGAATCCAGTCTTGTATTCCAACATATCTCAAGTAAAAGACTACACCTTGCATTTCCTAAAATTTTTCATCGACCATTACTGCCAAACTTTTCAATTACAAAAAAACTTTAAATGGTCCAGATACCGAGTATCTGAAATATAAGCCTCCATCGTGTTCATGTTCTTCTTTGCCCTTTAACTAAAATACTTCTGGACACGTTATTACAGGTGACGTACATATAGTTAAAAATGAGGATACCGTTCATGATAACCTAGTGGTAGAGCGTTTGCTTCGTGATCGAGATGCCCGGGTTCGATTCTTGTTCGCTGCGCCGCGTCAAACCTAAAACGTAAAAATAGGTAGTGACTGTTCCTTCGCCAAGCGCTCGGCATCAAAAGTGAAAGTCACGGGTCTCTCCGATATGACCTTAAAAATGAGGTCCCGTGACACGCTGGGCGCTGGCACGATAAAAAACCTCACTGCTCAATGATCCTGAGTGCCGAGTATAGGTCTAAATTTGAAGCCCTTCACCGGCATACGATGACGTCTCCTAATGAGTGAAAAATTCTCGAGAGAGACGTTAAACATTATGCAATCAATCAATGATAATTAGGACCTTAGATCACTTATTTCAAAAGGTCCAGAATACATTGTATAGGGATCCTATAGGAAAAATTACGCCAGACGATGGGCCAGATATGAAAAAGAAGATGTCGACACTTTGTTAGAATTGCTTAAATGTATCAGATCTATGTTAAAGTCGCCTATTAAAAGATTGAAGAGCAATATGAAAACCATCTTTCCTTCTGTGTTTAATAATCCGGAAGTGAAAAACGAATTAAATATATTACATGATAAATATGTACTGGTCCCTGCCGACAAAGCAGGTAATAATATTGTTTTCGTTTGTAAGGCTCATTATATATATTGTATTTTAGAAGAACTTGGATTTAATTCTACAAGTGGTAATCCTACTTATACTCATGCTTCCCTTTCTAAGGAAAATATTCTTCAAAATCATATGTCAGTTTTGAATATTTTTAATATTCCACAGAGCCAAAATAAATTTGAGCTAAGCCAAAGCTTGCTGACATTGCTCTGAATAGATCAGTATCATCAGTGAGGCAGTACGTCCGGGTCTCGCCTTCTGAATCAATTATCCTCATCCTAACCACATAGTCGCTTAAACAGCGAGAGTCCTTGCCAACTCCCTACAATTTTTAATGCAATAAATGTATTTGTTTTAATAGTTTTGAAATTTCTTTAATAAAGTTGAAATAGACATTTCTAATTGTTCAAACCCTAAGCTCTTTAACATCATTCTTATGGAGTTAAAATCCTCTTGGTTTTTTTTTTGTTTATATAGACAAATAAGAAAAATTGAGAAAAATATATCTTGACAAAAAAATTAAGATACATAAAATGAACACAAAAGAAATGAGTTGTGTAATATGTAATTTCAATTATTTATTCGAATATCAATCCTGTTTTATTGTTTGTGTTTATAAATTTTCAAATCTGATCAAGAGTGAAAATGAAATTTTAGAATGACGAATACTCACGTGACATCCCGTAACAATAGCACTGACCATCTGAACTACATCAATTATGACATTTGTGTTGAGGTTCACCTTTTCCTTCTACTGAAATTTCTTTAAATCCCCAGTTGTCACCCCAGTCAGAACATCAACTTCTCTTTTTTCTTTCTATGAGATCAAAAATTACATTGGGCAGTTTAGATAAGGTTTAAATAAGGGCAATTTCTCTCTTTAGATACAAAAGATGTTATTCATATTGTCATAAAAATATTTAACGGGTTATCTATCCTTAATAACCTAAAACTTACGTCAGCAAATGTGATTTTAGAACCATCAGCATAATCACTCATCATGTCCTCAACATTAATGCAAATTTGGTTGTCATCAGGGAAGACTGGTGCCCAGCTATGGCGCTGACCAGCACATCGTATGCCCACCTTCTCCTTGGCGGCAGCTTTGATGACACTCGATATCTCTTCTTTCGTGTTTGGATTACAAGATATAACAAGGCTTTTTTTAGTTGCTGCCCAGTTTTGAAAAGCCTCAATTCGAAAGACGGGAGTGGCTCCAACTAACTTTTGAAGCTTAATCATTTTGTCTTCCTGAACAAAGTAAAATAGTATTTGATAAAATCATGGGGTACCGATTAGAATGGTGATGAAATGAAAAAATTAAGAAACATAACTAGAAAGTCTGCTATTGCAAGCAATAGCGTACTAGTATGTTGCCCCGAACTGGACAAGACTTTCATTTTTTCATCACTAAAACAATACCCATTAGCTAAGCTTGGAAAACCATCAACTCGTATCAGTCCTTTCAGTACTTTGATTTAAAAATCAAAGTTAAAGAATTTTCACTTTTCCCCTGTTTCCATGGAAACTATTCATGAAATTTTATTAATGTAATGATTAGTATCTGCAATTGTACTCATTGGATTTTAAAATTGCAAATTGTCAATAGTTTCCATGGAAACAGGGGAAAAGTGAAAATTCTTTAACTTTGAATTTTCAATCAAAGCACTGAAAGGACCGATACGAGTTGATGGTTTTCCACGCTTAGATTATGGGTATTGTTTTAGTGATGAAAAAATGAATGCCTTGTCCAGTTCGGGGCGACATGCGCTATTGCTTGCAAAAGCAAACTTTCTAGTTTATCTTTGAATTTCTTTCCTCTTATTTAGGTATGATTATAATGGTATCAAAAACACAAAATTGAGAGATGAAACAAATTAACACGACAGTCAAAATACCATATAGTTTTTGAATGAACCTCATAATGGATTCGATATTGTAAGACACAAATGTTCTTGCACTTTTCCCAATAGTAAAATATCCTGAAAAGAGAATTTTACCAAATTTGGTATACATTTGTAAAACGAAATGTTTAATCGTATAGAATAAAAACGGAAAAAAAACTGATTTTACAAGAAAGGTAAAATGATGACCAAGGAATTTTAATCTGAAGAAACAGTTGGTCTAAAATAAAATGTTATTTAAGGAATGAAGCTTATTTCAACAAATATTATACGATATAACAAAACTTGGGGCAGTTTACGCGTTATAAAACCGCGAAGCGGTTTATAAAAAAGCGTAAACTGATCCAAGTTTTGTTATATCGTATAATTTAAGTTGAAATAAGCTTCATTCCTTATAATTTAATTTCAGTGCAAACAATGAGATAATTCTTCCCCCAGAATAAGGCTTCACATTAATCAAATTTTTAAAAGTAACGTCAAGCGGAGTAATACGTTTTTGACGTAACTTATTGTGGCGTAGGCAAGTTATGTTATACAAAATGGATAAAATCTTTTAGCCAATCAAATGACGTGTTACAGGTAAAATTAAATTATATAAATTACAAGCAAAATTTCAATAAGTCATTTTTTGTTTATTTTAATCCCATTTACTAATTCTGAAGGGTTTATTCTTTCCTCTTTTTTTGAAAAAAAAAAATAAAAAATGGGTAGCAACTTTTCCTTTGCCATGTGCTAAGCACTTGAAGTGAAAGTTGCGGATGAGACCTTAAAAACTGAGGTTCTTTGTCATAAACAGCATTGGCACGATAAAGATCCCTGACAGCTCAATGGTCCTGGCCGCCGTGTATACGTCAAAATTTGAAGCCCTTCACTTGTATAAGGTGGCGTCTCTACATGAGTGAAATATTCTTTATTGGGACGTATAACAACATACATGTACACTCAATCAATCAATCAAAGTTAAATTTTATATTATATTAATTTATAGATGATATTCTTGTTTAACCTCTATTCTGTGTAGAACAACTTACCAATGGGGTTAAATCCACCGCTTCAGTTTGTATTGGAGAAACATCCATGTCTTCCTAAAAATACTCATACATAATTAAATACATGCTCCAACAAGTAAACATTTAAAATTAAAATTAGTACTGGAGGATAAATCAAACTAAGTATTTTTGACAGAAGTGTCGACATAAAGTCACATAAACAACTAAAAAAGTTTAGTTTTAATTAAGAAAGCAATGTCTTCTTAGAAAAGTTTGCCATGACATCAACGATAACTGGAAACGTTGGATGATTTTCATTTTGTTTCTAACTTTTTTTTGAATGATTAGACGATCTTTACCTAGTGCAAATAATTTTTAACACACTAAATATAAAATCCATTCCTTAACCTCCCCCTTTCTCTTAAAAATTCTGATTTTCTATATCGAGTCTTTCAAATGATAAATGAACATAGATATTTTTTCAACCTTTTTCTTGAGATTTTCCACATCTATTAAAGCTACTTCGGTGTTTTTTAATTTCTCGTCATCGATAGGGCTCTTCTTGTTGACATTTTTCCTACTGAGAAAAACGGGAATTTTTCTTTCTTTCAGACATTTTTCAAGTGCTTCTTTTAGTTCTTGTGCTGTATTTGGTGTATACGTTTCAGCAACATTCGCCATGACCTAATAATACAGACAGAGCAGTAAAATAACAAATATTCACTGTTAGACTAACTTCCCTCGATGAAATGCAGTCACATAGCTTTCTGAGTAAAAAATTATCAGGGAAAAAAGATATTGGAAATTCAGTAGATTCAGCTTCAACCGTTACATAAAATTAACATATAATCCATGATGCAGTAAAAATACACAAGGTACGCCAAAACATGAGGCTTCAAAATATCTACACGATTGAAGAACGGCAAAAGCTACAGGTAAGTAAACATCAAAGTAAGAATTCAATTGCAATCATCAAATTCAACCCAATATAGCTATTTACTCAATACGTGACAAAACTGCATGCTTTTTCGCTGCGTGCATATAAGTCATACATCTTAAGAGATTTCTTATTATTGACCTTTTTATTGAATCAAAGATCAGATAAAAATGTAAATATAAGGAATAACTCTCTGGTTGGTTAATATAAGAAGGATATGGAGATAACGAACAGTATTCAATCTCAAAGTCTATAAAACAATACAAAATAAGAGCAGAGCAAACACGGACCCCCGAGACATCAGAGGTTCCCGGGATCAGGTGCCATGGAGGAGTGAGCATCCCCTGCCGACCGGTCACACCCGCCGTGTGCTCTTTGTCATGATCAGGAAATAACGGAAAAAATCCTTCGTCAATTCAGTGTATAAATAATGGACTAACAATTGGTATGAAAAATGTCAGTCAGCATTTGACTCAATGATAAATTGTATTTGCTGACAAGGTCATTGTATCGACCATAGAACTTACGAAATGATGACTTTAAACGAGACTGCTGATATTCTTGTTTTATCAACTTGCTTGTCAATAATTTACCTCGTTTTAGAAATTGTTCATACGTAGAGCATGCTCTTGCGTATCGAATCAACTGAGATATATTCAGCCGTATGCAGGTGATGAAAATATTTTGCTGCATAAGTAAGGGAAGTTGACGTTACAGTTAAAGTCATCACGTTTATCATATAGCTTGGTTGTAAGATTACCATTAATGTCTTTTTCAAGTAAAATATCCATGTGTGAAACAGAATTGTCAGACTCTGTGGTATCTTTTATCTCAAGCTCACCAGGAAATTATCGCATAGACGTAGGAATGGAAATTACCATTATTAATTGACAATACGTCGTCGATATATTGAAGGCCACAGCAAGTGTTTTCTTCTTTTCACGCATAAGATTTTGCATACATTCTGCTTCATATGAATATAAAAATAAGTCCGCTAATAACGGAGTGCAATTTGTACCCATGGGAATTCAAATAGATTGCTTGATTACCTGGTCTCCAAAAGCCTCATAGATATTGTCAATTAGAAACTCAAGCATCTTGTTGATGTCAACTTCAGAGTACTTATGTGTGCAATCAGAATCTGTTTTAACAAAATAATTTTGCAAATGACCAATGACGAGGTAAGTAAATTTACGAGTTCCATTTTTATTTATATATACCTATATGAGGATTGTCTTAAATTTCGTGAACAAGTTAAATTTTATATAAAATTTGTGACATTATTATTATTCATTGTTAGCATATTTATCAACCTTTACTAAATGGGACTAACAAAAGTGTAAATATTTTATTCAATATCAATTGTATGATTATAATTATGATTTCATTATGAGACGTGGGATGGTGACGCAGGGTATGGTATAGTTTTAATCAAAATATTATTCATCACTTTAAATATTTCCCTTCGATTTTGGATTACGTTTACTTTGTGAGGTTTAGAAAAAAAAAATAAGGTCAAACCTGCGAAAATTGAAGGTTCAAAGTTTCGAAATGGTTTAAAAATCGCGGTAAGAATTTATTAATAGCAAGTTTAAAATCTAGTAAATGAAAGATACCTACAGATTTATCAAATTTGAGTAATAATTTCCTTTAATTATGCTTTATAATTTCAGCTTGGTGAAATACGGAGTTTATGGGCATTGACCGTCGTTTCAAATGAAATATTAAGAAATATCAGAACTAGTTTTGAAGATTGGACTTTTTTTCGAGATCAGACAAAGGAAATGTATTCAGATTGCCTACAGTGTCTGACAAAATGGTACTTTGGATATTTAGCCTCTTCTTTATACTGATATCAAATCTTATATAGGTATTGGGATTATTTTTTATATAATTTCAAATTCAATTCCATGAAAAATATCAAATTTTTAAAATAATTCAATTAGCCGTAAAGTACGGGAAAAGAAAGTTAAAATATATTATTTTTTTTAATTCTTACTGTCTTACAAACTATTTAGAATAATCTTATTGTCTAACAAACTATATAAAAACTTCAAAACACATAGCTCACCACAGGCTGATTTTGGCTTCTCCTCTCAGCAATCAAAGAATGTGCCGAGTATGTCTTTTTCTGACGTTTTATACACAACGATTATACCAGCATTTGAATTGCTGCGCAAATTTCAGCTTTGGTTACATATTATTTAATTCAAAGTTTTGAAAACCGCACGCCTTTTGTGCAAAAAGCATGTGCATCCGGTAATTTTAACGATCCTTTTGATTCGTAAACACTCAGAAAAATATTTTGTAACCACGGAGCACACTTAACGGCAATGCAACGAATCAATATGCTCCGCGATTCGACTTTTGCATTTTGTAAATCTGGATAACTTTGATATACATCATGATATTTCAAAATGTTGAATATAAATTATTTGACATCTTTGTTTAAATATTTCTACCAAATTTGGATAACTTATGACGTTAAATGAAAAAGAAAAAAAAACCTCGTATACCTTTATCCATTATCATTTCAACATGAAATGCGTATTTTCCAGCTGATTCGATAAGCAAAATAATGTTCTAAGAACATACAATTTTTAAAACTTTCCATAGAGGGTCACGTCAGAGGCAATTTAATTAAAATTAGATGTTAGACCCGCTGGCATACTCGCTACAGTAACATCTAAAAACATCCAATAAGAGGGTCACGTCAGAGGCAATTTAATTGAAATTAGATTGTAGATCTGCTCGCATACTCGTAACACTAACATCTGCAAACTTCTCATAGAGGGTCACGTCAGAGGTGAAATTCTATCAACCAATCACATCGTCGCCTGCAAAATCATGGTATATTTGAAGTAGCGGATAAGTCTAGAGATGTTTCGAATTTGACCTCTGACGTGACCGTCATGGGATATTGTTAGATGTTAGCGTAGCGAGTATGCAAACGGATCTAACATCAAATTTCAATTAAATTGCCTCTGATGTGACCCTCTATTAGATGTTTTTAGATGTTACTGTAGCGAGTATGCCAGCGGGTCTAACATCTAATTTTAATTAAATTGTCTCTGACGTGACCCTCTATGGAAAGTTTTTAGATGTTAGTGAAGCGAGTATGCCAGCGGATCAAACATCTGATTTTAATTAAATTGAAACAAGGATATCAGTACTATTTGTCAAAATTTCGCAAAATGTAAAATTGATCCAATAACCTTGTAAGCAAATACAAAAGATCCTTAAAATAAATGCTGATTTAATTTTTTTTTTCATTCAAATTGATAGACCATTAATTGTTTTTACATTGTATCCACTACAATGATAGTAGATAACAGAACAGATATGACACGTTAATAAAGGATAGGTACTCCCCAATTGGAATTGATTTTAATTCTTTTTTTCTCTAGATTTGTACTGTTTCCAGAGGCATTTGATTACTATATGTCATCTTTGTTTCACTTCAAGGACTCTGTGAAACTGTACAGAAACCTTTGGTAACAGATTTTGCATGCATGTACCTATTAAGTAATTCAGCGCATATAAATGGGGCTTTAATCATACATGTATTACTGCATTCGATCTGTTCTTGAGATGATAAGACTTCCTATATGTCGAAAAAGTTAAGTACTTCTTCATAGTACTTGTCACCACATATCAGATTACGTGAACGTTTGCGTCTCGCTTCTCGGAAAAAAGCGGTCAGCTGAATTCTCTGAAGCAATGCACACTTAGACGAGTTTTAAGTGGTTTTTAGTCATCTAATTCATTATAAAGTGGAAACATGTATTTTGCGTAGAAAATCTTGGTAGTCTTCATGCATAAAAAATTTCAGATATATACTGTAGATGGAATTTAAGCAATTTAATTACTTAAATTACTGGTGGAATCAGGAGCCATGGAGAAGTGAGCATCCCCTGCCGACCGGTCACACCCGCTGTGCGTTCCATGTCATGAATTGGAAATACCAGACAAAATAGTCGACATGATTCCACCTCTGATCTATGTGTTTGCTCTGCTCCTGCCTTACATGTCTATCTAGACATTTTTCATTTCTAAACTTCTAATGGTCAAAAATTCGGAGAAGACGATTTGAAACATTAAATGTTGAGAATAATATCTCAAAGAATTAATGCCTGTGTCAGCCTTCGTTACACTGTTATCCTTGCTAGGTTTTCTTTTACTCATAAACTTCGATTGACTTCGATTGATTTATTGATTGATTAATTGTATATATTAGTAAACGTCCCTCTCGAGAAATTTTTACTCATATGGAGACAACGAAATTTACCCTTCATAGATATCGAAAGATGAGAATAATTTTCGATGGATTTAAAGGGTAAAATCAGAAATGGAGACTCACATGAGCAATCAAGAAATTTCACATGAGCAATCAAGAAACTATAATTATATGTAGTAAAACAACTACTAGTATGTAGTTTTCTGTGAGACTGCCTTTAAAATAATGTTTTTGCTGGACCTCTCCCGACCTAGGATAAAACTATTATAGGATTTAAATCTTTTTTCCAGAAAATTTCAACATATTTGTTGACGGGATGAGAGGAATGGATATGATCGTGTCCTGAAATGTAAAAAAAACAACAAAGAAACAAGAACTGAGTCGGGCCATTTTTAGTTACTGCGTAGTCGGTCGAGAGAGGGCAACCAAACAATTTTTTAATGTGTCATCATTTCAGTCTTTCCCCGTTATTAGCTGTTATTATTGAGCTCTTTAATTTGATTTTTTTTCTCCTTTTTGACATATCAGTATATTAGATTGATTGATTGATTGTATATTGTTTAACGTCCCTCTCGAGAATTTTTCACTCACATGGAGACGTCACCGTATGCCGGTGAAGGGCTTCAAATTTAGACATATACTCGGCACTCAGGGCCATTGAGCAGTGAGGGTTCTTTATCGTGCCAGCGCCTACCGTGACACGGGACCTACGTTTTTAAGGTCATATCCGAAAGACCCGTGACTTTCACTTCTAGTACCGAGCGCTTGGCGAGGAACAGTCACTACCTTTGTTTACGTCTTAGGTATGACGCGGCGCCGCGAACGAGAATCGAACCCGGGCCTCCCGATCACGAAGCGAACACTCTACCACTAGGCTACCGTGACCGGTTCAGTATATTAGATCGCAGAATGAACAATTTTTTATTATCCAAGTACCTCTTCCACGAGTTTAAACATGAAAGCTAAAGAATGAAGTAGATTCGCAAACAAATTAGAATATCTGTATTCAGCATGTGGATTAAAGATCCTTGATTTTTTTTTTTTTTAAATCTTTTAAAAAATCTTTTGACTTTTGCACCTTTCAATGTAAATCTATTTTCTCGTAATTGAAATATTAGCTTTTAAGCACTGCAGTCACGTTCAGTTGAAATAGACGAGTGTCGAATTGCGTCTACAAAAGAATCAGAGAAATTTGATTCAGCTTCGTCTAGACTGCATGCAAATGCCATTTTTATACTTTAATAAAACAATATTAAAAGCAAAATGTTTAATACTATTTCACAAATACTTTTTCAGAGTTTTCCTTGTAATTAAACCCGATTTTTTCATGTTGAAAACTACTCCTTTGCAATTTCTTCTCTTGAATACCCTCTGAGATTTATTTTTGTTTTTCGTTTTTATTTTACGGGATGTATTTTTGACCAAGAAGATGGTATCAAATTTGTTTGAAGAGTTGTTCACAAAACATTCCCAGGTGTGATTTAAAGCTGTTGTGGTTAACTGATTTTGAATACTACTGGTTACATAATGGTTTCAAATATTGATTTATTATTACGTTTTTTTAAATTTTGACAATTGATTTGCATGCAATTCTATTTTCGCAAGATCATGTGGTTACTATAGATGGATAATTATATTCTCCATTATACTGTTAAATATAATAATAATAATAATAATAATAATAATAATGATTTTTTTTATATAGTTATATCTTCATTTCACGAATATGTATCTTTTTCTATATAAATACATGAAACGACTGTGAATAGAAATTGCATATGATAAGAACCCCGAAGTTATTGTTGTTAACATTTACGGCAAAGCAAACAATAGGCAA
This sequence comes from Saccostrea glomerata, assembly GCA_003671525.1. Taxonomy (NCBI): domain Eukaryota; kingdom Metazoa; phylum Mollusca; class Bivalvia; order Ostreida; family Ostreidae; genus Saccostrea; species Saccostrea glomerata. The sequence goes on from PRKT01000054.1 coordinate 641,355, forward strand.
TGACATATTTCCTAAAATTGAAGACCAAAGGACTCAAATGTAAGATAAACACGTTTGGTAAATAAAATATTACATACGAAACTATAGTTAAAAAGAATTCAAAAGAAAGAATAAAATTTCATTGAAGTCAAACATGTTAAAATAAAAAGGCAATTATATGATAAAATGTGACTAAATGATAGAGAAAAGCTTAAAATTCTTGAAACATATACTAGAACATATTTCATTATTCCTATCTGTTTTCGTCTGTCGTCGTGCGTCGTGTGTTGTGTGTCGTGCGTTAACATTTGAACATTTTCATCTTCTTCTCTGCAACCACTGAACCAATTTCAACCAAATTTGGCACAAAGCATTTATGGGTGAAGGGGAACAAAAATATTGAATTTCATGGTCTCTGCCCCCCTGGGGCCTGGGGGGTGGAGCAAAAACCACTAAAATTAATGCAATCTTTAAAAATCTTCTTCTTAACTCCTGGACATCAAGCAGTCAAACTGTTTGCATGATTGTAATCAGCATTGAGTCCTCTACCAAAATTGTGAAATTCATGGCCCCTGGGTCAGGGGTTCTGGTACTAGGGCGGGGCTAAATAAGTATATAGTGAAAATGCATTATTTCTTTGAAAATCTTCTTCTCTGCTCCTGCGTATTAAATAAACTAACTAAGTGCATAGTTATGATGAGCAAGAGTGCCTCTTCCAAAATTGTGAATTTTATGGCCCCAGGGTCAGGGGTTCTGGTGTTAGGGCGGGGCTCTATTGATAATTATTTATAGTGAAAATACATGAATTCTTTGAAAATCTTCTTCTCTGCTCCTGGGTATCAAATAAACTAACTAAGTGCATAGTTATGATGAGCAAGAGTGCTTCTACCAAAATTGTGAATTTTATAGCCCCAGGGTCAGGGGTTCTGGTGTAAGGGTGGGGCTCTATAGATTATATAGTGAAAATACAATGTACATGAATTCTTTAAAATTCTTCTTATCTGCTCCTGCGTATTAAATAAACTAAGTGCATAGTTATGATGAGCAAGAGTGCCTCTACCAAAATTGTGAATTTTATGGCCCCAGGGGCAGGGGTTCTGGTGTTAGGGCGGGGCTCTATTGATTATAAAGTAAAAATAAATGAATTCTTTGAAAATCTTCTTCCCTGCTCCTGAGTATTAAATAAACTAACTTAGTGCAAAGTTATGATGAACAAGAGTGCCTCTACCAAAATTGTGAATTTTATGGCCCCAGGGGCAGGGGTTCTGGTGTTAGGGTGGGGCTCTATTGATTATATAGTGAAAATACATGAATTCTTTGAAAAAAATTCTTTTCTGCTCCTAGGAATGAAATAAATTAATTACATAGTTATGATGAGCAAGAATACCTCTTCCAAAATTTTGATTTTATGGCCCTAGGGTCAGGGGTTTTAGTGATAGGGCGGGGCTCTATTGATTATATAGTGAAAATACATCAAATCTTTGAAAGTATTCTTCTCTGCTCCTGGGTATTAAGCAGATGAACGACCTTTACAGTTATGATGAGCAAGAGCGCTAATCTTCCAGAATTGTGAATTTCAAGGCCCCATGAATCAAATTTAATCACTGGAAAGTTGTTGCATAATGCTAAGGTGACCTATAAGGCCCATGGGCCTCTTGTTTTGGTTGGCAATGGTTGAGTTTTTATACAACACAGAACCTTCACATTTTCGCACTGTACGTTTAAATCTCATCCTATCTTTTAAAAAAACAATTTCCTTATAACTGATGATCAATTTTTGAAATGTTTGTGTGGTCCAATTCTAACATTTAAAAAACTCTTAATTAAATTCTTTAAATAGAGTGTTGCTAGGGAAAAAAGCAGAAAATATAGGCTTAAATATCTGAAAAATATTTTGTTTCCTTGGATACGTACTCTTAATGTAGATTCTTAAACCTTTCATAATAGATATTTATTAATAGCTAATAACCTGACTTTAAATTTTGAATATCATTCAATCTGTACCTGGATACTTTTTTGCTTCTTGGTAGCCATAGCAATACTTTTGTTTCCCTCATCAAAATTAATCAATAAGATAAGAACTAATCAAGGTGAGTCATATAATATGTTTTTCGATTAAATGGCAATTAAGTACTAAATGCAGGGAAAAAAATCACTTTTAATGCAAGAGCAAGCTCTACGTAATGAACAATTTCTAAAACGAGGTAAATTATTGACAAACAAGCTGATGAAACAAGAATATCAACAGTCTTGTTTAAAATCATCATTTCGTGAGGTCTTTGGTCGATACAATGTCAGCAAATACACTTTATCATTGAGTCAAATGTTAACTGACATTTTTTTTTATACTAATCGTTAGAACATTATTTATACATTTCCGTTATTTCCCGATCATGCCAAGGAGCACACAGCGGGTGCGACCGATCAGCAGGGAATGCTCACCCCTCCATGACACCTGATCCCACCTTTGATATTATAGAGATCCGTGTTTGCTCTGCTTTTGGACTAGACAATCGAATCAACACTGAACTCATCAATAGTGTGTCTCTTTTAAAAAATAGTCAGTGGCTTTTTTTTTAATCTTTACTCTGTTTTACTAATCGTATGCTCTTCCGAATCGATAAGGCTGGGATACATAAGATATGCAATAAGGGAATATTACTTCATAACTAAGGACAATTGGCGAAGAAAAGTCCCAGTCATCTCCTTCGCTTTGCAGTTTACTTGTTGATTTTCAATATCACTTGTAGTAACAAAAAATCAAAACTTGAAAACTTCTCATGAGAATTTTTATTTTAACTAGTTTTTACTTTTATTGCTATTTTTTTTTAATTCAAGTCTGTTTGGAAATAAGGTATCCTGTAAACAAATTATAATTTCCATGAACATGCCGCCCTCCACCTGACTGCCTTGCCCAGACTTTGTCTCCTTTCCTTAAGGCTAACACCACCGTTTCCGACGCCTGATCATATGATGAAGGATTGGAAAATACTGTTGACACCCATTGGCCATTTTTAACCATTTCGATATGTATAGCATACGTGCCGAGAGCCATAACAGTGCAGGAAAATACATATAATCCTTTTATCGGAGCTTTAAAATGTCCAGACCATTTGTCATATCCGTTTCCATAATTAGTAATTGCTTTGTCGTATTTAACTGCCTGTTTGTTTCCTAGGTACATGTTGTGCGTTAGTAAAGCACTAAAACCCACCGCAGGGTTGAGATGTCCTGGAATTTAAATTACAGTCTCATTTAAAAAACTCTGTAAGACAATGTTAGAACAAACAATAAAGTGGTTAATTTTTAAACAAAGACCAATCATCAAACATTTATCAAAGCGGGAGGACATACCTAAATGGATGAAGTTTGCTAAAAATATAAATGTCCAGATCAAAGCTTTTCTGTCCATTATAGGTGCACAAAAATAGTTTTGTCGTTGCAATGTTGTTGTCTCTTTAATTTTGGAAGACGTCAGCAATTACAATCTATGGAAAAAACAGTTTAAAATTTGGTTTACTTTTACCTTTCAGAAAATTTAAAATTTATTTCATGTTACAATTTTTCAGAATTCTTTTTAAAATTCTTTGCATAAAAAAATAGTTGAATTCTTTTCAAAAACATTCAACCATTTTCAAATGAATGTTACATAAAAAGAAATAAGCAAAATTAATTTTCAGTTCTAGTCGTAAGTTCGTATGTAAAAGGGGCCCCTGAGTCTTTTTTTTTTGTAAGTCTAATCGATGAAAAATATTGACAATTCATTCAAGGTTAAAATCATTCAAAAAAGCAACAGAAATTGAAATATTTATTTTGTTTATACATGTACATGCAATGCAATCCAACATATTACTTTTAGTGTAGCTGCATTTTCGATTTTTACTGTATACTATTTAAGCGTGTTGTCGTATTATAGTATAAGTACAAGTAATAGAGGGTGCAGTAAAAGTTTTCAAAACACAATCATAAATCTTTAATAATTTTGAATGACTGATAAAATACTTAAAATAAACCCAATTTAATTTTTTTTACGAACTATGAATGTTAAAAATAGAAATGTGTTGTTAATTCTTTAATCGAAACCATCTGTTACTCATCTGTAATGTAGAAAATACACAAGTTTGCATTGATTTTTAATGAAACGATTAAAGATAAAATGGTCAAAGGATTGTTTATTCTTAATGGAAGCATTCATTTTTCTTCTCACGGCTATGAAGTATTAATTTCATTAGATTTAATATGTCAAAAATCTTTTTGTGCATTTTTATTTGCATTCACTTTTTCTCCTTAAGTTTGATTCCTGAGGGTCAATCGAAATCATCTCCATTTCCTTGTATTTAATGCAATAAAGAAATAAATATAGAGAAACTTTGTGTGATTTTTAAATTTACTAGTATTTAAAAAGTAAAACAATGCAATACATTTAAAGTTAATAACTATGTAAGTTTTGAACTGCTTGAGATTGAATGTAAGCAACAATTTATTTTTTAAATCAGTAGATGGTTATGTTGTTTATTTCACATTCATTTTTCATATATAAAACATATAGGAAATCTACAATATTCAATACTCTATATCACACACGAAATCCCCTAACAGCTGTGCATTAGAAGCAGCAAAAAATGTATTGATTTAGCTTAGTTTATTAATAATATCTGACAATATCCTAAATATATCTTGTAGATTTCAATTACTCGAGTAATTTGTATCGCACGATGCGTAAGTTTTTAAATTTGTAAATTAGAAGTCGAAATTTTTTTCAATGTATTCATGAATACGACTGAATTTAAACGCAACCACTATGATTTTATTTTGAAAAGAATAAAAAATAATGGACAGCACATGTTGATGAAAACGTTTTTTTAATATTATAATAAAGGCTTGGGCTTTTAAAAAGAGTGCACATTATAGTCATTTTTAAAATAATTTATATATTTAATGCGATACTTAATACTTAAACTTTCCTGATAGTATATCGGTGATTTAACTAAACTTTCGACATACAAAAACTGAAGGAAAACAGTCTCAAACAAGTGATAAATTAAATTCATTTCGCTCAATTAGCGCAATTCCTAAAATGTTAAGCATTTTCTTAAGCTTTTTCAATGAATTCAAAAATGATAAATATGCAGCACAGTATAAATTATACTTACCGGATCTATTTTTTTTTGTATAGCAGCAATGCGTGTTTCCAAACACTTATATTTTTATATTTTCAAAAACTTTCATTTTCGTGTCTTGTTATTAAGAAATCTAATAATAATGGCATACAAGCATATCAAATTATCATTTGATCCACTTTTGTCGTGCATTTAGAACTGATTCTTCTCTTGCTGCATCTGTGACCGAGCATTTTTTGTATATAATAAACATCTAAGACCAATTGAGAAAAGCTTGTTTGAATCCAACTCACAAAACCTAAAAGATATTGTTATACCTTTAAAATTTATTCTATTCAAAAAAGTCTTTACTAATGTTGTATTAAGGGGGCAAAAAATCAATGTTTCAATGTTTGACCGCAGAGTGAGATATATGACCAGTTTGTGAGATGTTGCACCGATTACATCACAGAGTAGGCAGGGCCAGTTATGAAACAGATGTGTCAGACTCTGTGTTATCTTTTATCTCAAGCTCACTGTGATATATCATATCGTCATAAAAATGGAAATTGCCATGATTGTTAATGGACAATAAGTCATCGAAACATCTAAATGTCGAATTGAAGGCAACAACATCTTTTTTCTTTTTACACATAAGATTTTGCACAAATTTGCTTCATATGAAAAAAAAAGGTCTACTTATAACGGGCGCATTTGGTACACCTGGGAGTTTCAATAGATTGTTGGAGTACCTGGTCTCTATAAACAACATAGATATTGTCTATCAGACATCTTTTGTACCATCAGAATGTTTTTTTTTCAAATCATTTTGCAAATGACCAATGACAAGGTAAGTAAATTTACGGATTTAATTTTTATTGAAAAAAACAGCTGTCAATGATAAAAAAGAGTCTGGACTTTAATTTGTCGTGGGGAATGGTTGCAAAACTATGAATATGTTGTTGCTCAGTACTCTTGAAGTTTCTCCTTCACTGCTATTAATAAAATGTTGCCTTTTTCACACTCCTAAGACCGAATGATATGATTGCTTATATCAAACTTTGACTGTATGTATTATCATTTTCCTTTTATCTTTTAATATAATATTTAAAATAATTTAAAATACTTTAATACAAGGAACTTTAAACTACTCGTTAGTGAGTAGTAACTCATAGTATTATTAAGATTTTAAAACATCACATTTAACACTGGTAGATATTAGGTTTAACATCATAAACATCCCTTTGAAACTGTATTAAGAGCTTATATCTCTCAATTGTTTCAATAAGTATTCTCTATATGAATGAACAATTCCTCAAACGAGGCAAATGATTGACAAACAAGTTGATGTTTAAAATATTGTTTAAAGTCATTAAGTTATTTTGCAAGTTCTATGGTTGATACAATAACTTGTCCGCGAATGAAATCTTTCCTTCAGTCAAATGTTGATGAACATTTTTAATTCTAATTTTTCGTCAATTATTTACACATTATTTCAGTTGTCTAGATAATGCATTGTTCCGTTACTTCCCGATCATATATAACAAAGAGCACACAGCGGGTGTGACCGGTCAACATTGGATGTTCACTCCTCCGTGCACCTCTACTTATGTGTTGGGAACCTTTCATTTTTCGGAATTCTACAAATTATAAAACCCAAGGAATTCTGAGTAGCTCTGGTATTAGTCTTTCGAGATGTAGCGATTCTACAGCGAGATATAGAAAAGTATTCACGGAAATGTGACTGGGAAGTGAGTAGCACGTGGAGATGTCGTTATGTTGTGTTTCAATTATTACCCCCCTAAAATTAATATGAACAGCTTTCACTTGGTTAATGCTCGTTTTACTGCTTCAAAATTCATTGCATTAGCCAATCAAAACGTGTATTACAAAAAAAATTGCATTAGAATTCTATATTTACTTGCTTTATGTTTGATAACGTTACAATGATCTTGTGTGCTACAGTGCCTCGGACCAAACATTTTAAAAGAAAGTAGCATTGTCTTTTTTTGAAATATTGATTTTGAGCAACATAGTTGAAATATTAACGTATTCGTCAGTACGTTGTCTCTATCTAAAAACATTCAGAAGTCAAAGCTTAAATATCTCTTTTATTAAGAGCATGCTCTTGCTTATCGATACGGCTGGGATAGATAGATATGCAATAGGGGTATATTACTTCATAAACAAGAAAACTTGAGGAAGAAAAATTATCTCATTTGCCGTGCAGTCTACTTGTTATTTCTTCATTATTAAGTAAAAACAAAACATCCAAAATTTTAAATTTCTAATTTGAACTTTTATTCCAACTAATTATAATTTTTTTTTTTTTTGCAGTTTTTTTTTTTTTAATTTTAAATCTGTGTTGAAATCAGATATCCTGTAAACAAATTAAAACTTCCACGGACATGCCGTCCTCCATATGCCTGTCTTGCCCAGATTTTGTCTCCTTTCTTTAAGGCTAAGACCACAGTCTCTGAAGCCTGATCATAGGACGAAGGATTGGAGTAAATTGTAGATACTACTTGACCATTTTTAACCAATTCGATGTGTAAAGCATGGGTGTTTATAGCCATAACAGTGCAGGAAAAGGCATACAATCCTTTCCTCGGAGCTTTAAAATGTCCAGACCATTTGTCATATCCGTTGCCATAATTTGTAATGACTTTGTCGTATTTAACTGCCTGTTTGTTACCTAGGTACGTGTCATGCGTAAGCAAAGCACTAAAACCTACGGCTGGGTTGAGATGTCCTGGAATTTAAATAAGTCTCGTATATAAAAATCTGTTCGAAAAAATTGGATGATACGATAAAGTAGTAGTGTTCAAAACAAATTACCAATTTCCGATTATTTATTAAAGCGGGAGATAGGACATACCTATATGGATGATGTTTGCTAAGAAGAAAAATGTCCAGATAAAAGCTTTTCTGTCCATTATAGGTACACGTCTCATTGTTGTTGCAGCGTTGTTTCTTTAATTTTGGAATACGTCAGCTTAAAGAAAATCCGTCAATTTTTCGATATATTTATTCTTAAATACAATCATTGTCAGTACATTAAAGAACATGTCATTTGTTGTCTATTTTTTCTTTCAAGTAAAATTAAGAAAAAAATTCTTGTATTTTCATGTGTTTTAATCATGTTTTATCTAAAAATACATTTATTGCATAAACATACAGTTCTTCTTATATTTTGTTCTTGAGTATCATCTTAAAATTTGTTTAACTTTAACATTTTAGAAAAGAGCTAGGTTCACTTTATGCATAAAATGGTCCTGTACTGATATCAATTATTTGACTATCAACCTCTTTCCCATTTTCACATATCAAATTGCCAACCTTCAGCAAAGAATTAAGAATGAAAACAGCCTACGATCCAAAAAATTAATACATTGTTTTTTTTTATCTTCAGAAACAGATCTTTCATTATGTACTTGCATATTTTGGATCAGACGTTGTGCTCTTTTTTATCTTTTTAAATGCTTCACTTTTAGGCCATTTTTAAAAGAATGTACAGGATATGCATTATATGGGAAGATTGACGCATTTATGACATCATAATGCATTGACTATAGGGGAAATTACGCCATGTTCAATAGATTCACAGTCACAGACAGTCCAAATGATAAATACTGCATTTTCTGTCAAAACTGAGCAGTTTTGATTTTTTTAAATATAAATTATCAGGGCCAAAAGGGACATGGATGTGTCTTGCTTTTTCAAGTTATATTATATTTTTACAAAAGTCTTAAAGTCATTTAACAGCAGTAACTGTAGTGCAGAGATTAAAATAATATTGGATTCCCAGAGAAGAATTATTTTTGAAATCTTGAACCGTTGAAAAATATTGACTATTAATTCAAGGTCAAAATCAGTATTTCATTTTTTAACATGTAATTTTAATTATGCATATACATGCAAAGCAATCCAACAAAATACTTTAAAACAAAAACATTTTTAAACTTACCGTACTTTTTAAAGTTTTTGACTGTATGTTTTTTAAGGGTGTTTGTCGTTTTATAGATTAATACAAGCAACATGAGGTGCAGTACAAATACTCAAAACACAATCATAATTTTTGATAATATTGAATAACTGATAAAATACTCATGATAATTTATTATTTGAAAACTTCAAATGATTTTAGATTGTAAAAAAAAAACTTTGTAGTGTATTTCTCTAATCGAAACCATGCAGCCGTTATTGATCTTTAATAATACGTACGCGTTGATTTTTCAGAAACAGAATCCAACAATCTGATTTAAAAAAAAACTGAGAAAAATTCATTTTCCTGTCAGGGCTATAATTACTAATTTCAATAGATTCAAATATGTCGAAAAAAAAATTTTTAATGAATTTTTATGTGAATCCACATTTACTCCATGAGTTTCATTTCTGAGGGACCTCCCCATTTCTTTGTCTTTATTGTAATATAGGAATACTGTTTATGTGTGTTTCAAAGTAGGTCTTGTCATATAAAAAAAAATTGTATACTTATTTAAAATGTTTGCTAATCATGTTTTTACAATTTGACTCGACTTTTTTTTCATCTTACATTTTTCAGTCATTATTTACCAATGTATAACAGTCTGTCTGATAGGTAGAATTTGTTCTTTTTTATTCTTTTCTTGTAATTTTTTCACAATTTCATATAACTTTTCTTAAAATTATGTTATACATGCATCATTTTATGCAAGATTTAAAAAAATAAGAGAATAATTATAAATATAAATATTTGAATATATTTCCAAGTTATTTTCCTTAAGATTCTTTACAAGTAGGAAGTCTGTTCGTTTTTTTCATGAACGACAATGGATGAACATGAATATCTTTATTGCTACGTCATTATTCCAAACTTGACGTTAAAACTATAGTGCAAACTGTTTTACTTTAAGGTTTCGTCAAAGGCCAACATGTCTAAAAAATTATTTTTACAATAGCTGGAAAACTATGTGTGGTATAAAGTCAAAACGTTTACAGTGTATAAATATATCATTGATTAATAGATAGAAAGTATTACTTGATAAAAAATATTTTAAAAAAGATATTTTTTGAAAAAAATTGTATCAGAAAATGTGGATATTTAAAGAAAAATGCATCTGTTTAATACTGTCCTTTTTGTGAAAACCATCAATGTAGAAATAATATATGTTTATCATTGAAGGGCAAGCCAAAGTTCTCGTGTAGGTGTCTCCCGCCAACCAATTGTCCGGTTCAAACCATATCACCTCTGTTGAGGCCCAAAACCACAGTTTGTGAGCTCCGATCATACGGGGACGAATTTGTACGCATTGTCGATATACGTTGACCGTTTTTAACAATTTTAATGTGAACTACATGTTATCCATTATGGTACAGGATAAGAGATACATTCCAGTTTTCGGATGACAAAGTGCCCTGTCCATTTGTTGTAGCTATTACCATGATTAGAGATTACTCTGTCGTACTTGATTGTTTGTCCGTCTCCTTGGTAAACAGTTCGTGAAAGTTGTGCTATAAATTCCATAGTTGGAGTTGAGTGCACCTCTTCATAGAGAATAGAACAATAAAAAATTTTACAAAAGTAAAACAATGTAACATGTTTAAAGTAAATAACTATTTGTTTAATACTAAATGTTGGTTGAGATTTAATATAATCAAGATTTTTTTTCTTTAGATTAGTACTTGAAGATGGCAATGTTGTTTCTTTAAATTCATTATACAATCATTTTTATGCCCCGCCATGAATATGGCCGGGGCATATAGTGTTTGTCATGTCCGTCCTCCGTCCCTCTGTCTTTCCGTCCTTCCGTCCTTCCGTCTTCCGTCACACTTTGCGTTTAGCTCTGTTCAAAGCTAAGTTTCAAAGAAACTATACAAGATATTTTCATCAAACTTCATATGCTGATAGATATTGATGAGAGCTTTGCAACTGCATCAACATTTTTTGACCCTGACCTCTTTTTTTACCTTGACCTCACTTTTCTTAAATTAGTGTTTAGCTCTGATTTGAACATACCATTCAAGATGGTGTTATCAAACTTCACATGTTGATACAAACTTGCACGGATGATGCATCTAGGGATGAACACTACCAGCCTTGCTTCGGATGCTGGATCTGACCTACATTTTTCAGATAAGTGACCAGGTTAAAGTTTTTGGAGCAGGTCCATTTCCAAGGAACTATAAGCCCTACCCAAACCAAACTTGCATGGATGATGCATATAGGGATGGACACTACCAGACTTGCTTCTAATGCTGGATCTGACCTATATTTTCATTCCCTAATAACTATAAGCCCTGCCTGAACAAAACTTGCTTGGATGATGCACCTAGGGATGAACACTACCAGACTTGCTTCGGATGCTGGATCTGACCTATATTTTCATTCCCAAGTAACTATAAGCCCTGCCTGAACCAAACTTGCATGGATGATACATCTAGAAATGGACACTACCAGCCTTGCTTCGGATGCTGGATCTGACCTAAATTTTCATTTCCAAGTAACTATAAGTCCTGCCTGAACCAAACTTGCATGGATGATGCATCTAGGGATGGACACTACCAGACTTGCTTCGGATGCTGGATCTGACCTATATTTTCATTCCCTAGTAACTATAACCCCTACCTGAACCAAACTGATCAAATTTTATACACATACGAATTTTTATGTTGCTTTACATATATATTTTCGGCGGGGCATTCATGTTCTATGGACATATTTTTAGTTTTGTAAAGCGTTTATGTTCTCTTCAACAATCAATACTCTATAACACACACGAAACCCTCTTACAGCTGTGCACTAGAAACAAATAAAAAGATACATTAATTTAGCATTTTTTATTAATAATAATTGTTTATTAATTATTAATTACAATTAATTTTGTAACGCACAATTTTTGAATTAGAAGTCAATTTTTTTTTAAATGTATTCATCAATATGACTGAATTTAAGAACCAACTATAAAATTATTTTGTTCAGGGAGAAAAAAATCTAAAATAATATAACGAATTGCACATTTAATTGATGAATCATTATTAGTTTTATTAGAAAGGTACTCCTAAGTTAGAGAAAGTATAAATGCAGGCGTTCCACAAGGATCTGTATAAGGATCATTCCTCCTTTTGGTATATATCAATGACATACGAGGGGTTATCAAAAAGTTCGTGGACTGGGGCTATAAAATAAGTACTATGTTGTCTGAGCTTACAAAATTTTTAACGAACATAAAACAACAAAAAATAAAGAAATGTTAAAAATTTTAGCTTGTTACGTTCATTATTTCTCAAATTATTATAAAATAAAAACGACATTATATGATCACCCGGCGCCGTCGCCGTTTAGTTTCATGACGTGCGACAACGTTATCATTTTTCAATATCCGTTTCTTCTATCTCGTACACTTATTTTGATGAGATTCCCTAGAGTTGAGTAAGAATTTCAACCCATCTTGTTTATATGACTTTACAATGTCACGAACAAAGGCTTTCAATGCATATATTACTGCAAATGGATTTATACATTGGGAGAGATCCTCACTTGGTTGTGCCAGCATATTTTGGTTTTTGGAGTTCAATATCGCTAAAAAACATGATCAACGTCATTATTTGACGTGATTGATTTTCAACCCTTGACTACAAATCGACAAAGTATGTGCATCCCTATCCTCTCTGAATCTTTTTTGGCATTAAAAAACAAGTAATCTAGGTGCATATTATTTCTCCGTAGCCAGTTTAAACATTTCTTAGGTGTATAGCAGTTTTTTCCAGGGGCAAAACTTTATAGAATGTTGATAAAGGACCCCCCCCCCCTTTGACGTCTTTTTCAAGGCAATATTTGTTCGGATACTCCATGTAAAATTTACGATAAAATCTCATAGAAATTCCAGAATGAGGCAAAAATATTTTATGGAACAATAGTGTCCAAACACATACCTGAATTTACTGGATTTTTGGATGTCAAATGTTCATATCAAAATAGTTTTTCTTAGTTACACTTAGGTCGAAATAAAAAACGTCGTTTTCGAGGTTGCGCCGCATGGACATACCATTGCTTTCAAAAACATTACTAATTTATTAAAAAATAAAATTTATGATTTGTGATTTATTCTATAGATAGAAAAGATTATGATAACTACATATTTTAAAATTCATTCATGTACCTAAAGCGGTTTTAACTTTATAGCGCTAGTCCACGAACTTTTTGATAGCCCCTCGTATCTGAAAATTTGGAAAATCAAATTAGGTTATTTGCAGATGATACTTCTCTGTTTGTAATTGTAGACTCTTATACGCAAGCCCCTACCCTCTCTTAAATTAATGACTTAGAATATATGTCTTTGTGGAACTAAAATATGTAAAGTAATTTGTACCTTGATCTCAAATGGAGAGAACTACTATAGGCTGTTGGCCTGCTGTTCAATCCATGTTCATTGTATACTTTTTTTGTATATTATAAATAAAATACTTCTTAAACTAAACTTTTTTAAAAATGTATTCATCATTATGACGGAATTTAAGAACTAACTATAGAATTATTTTGTTCAGGGAGAAAAAAATCTAAAATAGTATAACGAATTGCACATTTATTTGATGAAAGTGATTTTTATAATAAAGCCTTTGGCTCTTATAATTTGTGCACGTAAGAGTCATTTTCAAAATACACTGTTCTTTAAATAGTCAATCCTATTATACTTAAAATTTCCTGATAGTTTATAGCTGATTGAACCTACATTTCAACATAATAAGCTGGAGGAGAACTATCTCAAACAAGTGATTGGAAATCATTTTGGTCAATATAAGCAGATCCTAAAATTTAGAGCATTTTGTTAGCATCTTTAATGAATTTAAAATGATTCATGTGTTGAATATTATAAACTTACCACCAGTATGTTTGTTTTTGGATAGCATGGATCACACTATTTCTATGTTCTAAATGTTTTATCTCGGTATTGTGTTATTTAGAAATCTAATATTAATGTCATTCTTTCATATCATATTATTATTTCATCTACTTTTTCGTGCACTTAGGTGCAAATCTTCGTGCATCTGTGACTAGTTTTTTGTATAGTTAGAAAAACCTTGTTATTATCAAACTTAAAACCAACATGTAATACATTTAAAAGCTGTGTCCTATATAGTTCTATACAAAAATTCTAACATTGTCAATGTATTATTAAGTGGGCATAAAATATAGATGCTTGATCGCCGAGTGATATGTTGGACATGTCGATGAAATGTTGGACCGCTTACGTCATAAGGTAGGCAGAGTCAGCTATATCTTATTTGCATTTGTTGGAGTTAGACAGTGGAAATTTCAACGCACTGATTGAAATCGTGTTTGAGAATTAATAGTGAGATTCCTTCGAGATGCAGAGACACTTCGATAAGATGAACGAAGATAGAAATATATAGAGAGACAATGTGAACCGACATGTTATGTTAAAAAGAAATAAATACGTGTTATCTAAGCAGAAAGAACAGTGTGGATACAACGTAAACAAAGCGGAGTGGCATACTTTTCTGTATTATATATAGAAGTTATATTTTTGAGTTCCAGTTTCCCCCCAGTTATTTCCCGATTTCTATCTGTGGCATACTTAATAAATAAGTGTAATGAATAGAATTTGTGAAAAAAATTGCCACACGCCCTGAGGTTAATATTTTATGAGAATGAGGGGGTCAATCCACAAGCAATGGTAATTTCTAGATATACGAATTTCTGAATTGATTTCCATGAAGTGCTCACTTGGCGATCAGAAGGTTCGAAAAGTTGTCGAAAAAAAACTGGTAGCAACTGTTCCTTCACCATGCGCTTTACATCACTTTGATTTGAGAATTGAGGTTCATTCGGATGAGACCTTACATGCAAACTGAGGCCACGTGTCAAAATAAAAGTGGCAAAATAAAGACCCCCAACCCCTCGGTCCCGAGCACTGAGTAAGAGACAAAATTTGCCCTTCACAGGTATATGGTGAAATCTTTATATTAATGAAAATGAAATTCTCGTATGGGATGTAAAACACCATATAATTTATTTCTGGTTTTAATTTCAATTTAATGAATAAACCGATTTTCTGGTATATTTTATTTCACATGTCACTTGGCATATGTAAATATCTCCTGAAAGGTATCTATCTACATACAGTACTTATATTATGATTCACTTTTGTTAAATTAAATGAATCAACCTATAATAATATAAAAAAAAATTAAAGATGGCAATGCAAAAAAAAATTATATCATGACTCACAAAAAATATAAATGTATTAACATACATGCATATGATTGCGTTCTTTTATAATGCATAATCAATAAATGTGAATCAATGACATACAGTCAAAATTGTTATCTAACTCAATTGGACCTCTGAAAAACTTTGAGGTATTTAATAGTTTGAGAAATTGAGGGTAAGATTTATCGACAAAATTTGGTTTAGGTGACTTCAACATAATTTTGACATCTCCATGGTGTTCAAGACATCACACAGTGTTCAAGATACTGATATTCCACTCTATACAGATTATAAATAAAATCATTTTTGCTGAGATTCTTGTTCATCGACTTGTTTGTCAATAACTTACCTCGTTTTGGAAATTGTACATACGTATACCATGCTCTTGAGTATGGAATCAACTGAGATATATAAACTCCGCGTGCAGGTGATGAAGGTATATTGCCGCATAAATAAGTGAAGTTGACGATTGAAAAAGAGTTCCATCATGTTTATCACAGAGCTGGGTTGTTAGATTATAATTAACATCTCTTTCAAAAATGAAACAGATGTGTCAATATCTGGGGTATCTTTCATCTTAAGCTCACCGGGATATATCGTAATGACTAATGACATAAAAATGGAAATAACCATTGTTAATTAAAATATGTCGTCGATATATCTAAATATCGAATTAAAAATTAAAATACGGAAAACCTTAAAAATTAGGATGAATCAAATAAACCAAACTAAACATGTACAAACGAAAGATAAGTTGTATTGATGCCTCGGTTTAAAAACTGAGTGCAAGCTCTTGTGCAAGCAACCCGGTACTCGGTACCCGGTAGTACATGAGATGAGAGGCAAAAACACAAACAAAAGGGGGTGATGGAACATAACTACAGAAATAAGGAAAGTTGTCGATGAAAAAGCTGGTGAAGTCATTTCGTTTGTTATACAATTAAGTTGAAAGTTGGCTTTTTTCGGTCATGTAGTCAGTTAAACATTAAAATATGACAGATATGTCTCTTATTTCAAGTTTACATGAATATATGCAGTCGACATATGAATGAAAATATCATTAATTGATAAAACGTCGTCGACATATCTGAAAGTCGAACTTAATGCCACAACAGGTGTTTTCTTCTCCTTTTGTAGAAGTTTCTGAATAAATTCTGCTTCAAAAAATGTAAAACAGGTTAGTGATTTTGCTGACGGCCAATTTTAACACAAGATGTTAAAATTTAATTTTTTTTAAAAAGAAGCTGTACGTTTTAACGTGATAGACTTTTGAGAAATAAAAACATTGACTTTCGTTGCTTTATGCTCTTTAGTGAACATCTATAAGTTTTTTTAGAATTCACATTTAATCTAAACCATTTGTAGAATCTGCTGTGGCACCAGTAAGTCTGAAGTCTCTCATTTACAGCATTTACAGTGAAATTCTTTATAAGAGTTAACGTCTAAAGCTTGATAGAGCATTTGCTGATCATGCAATTTATATTTGTTTGAAAGGTTTTCAAAGTTATTTATGCATTTAAGACATTCGACTTATTTTTATTAAATCAATACAATTTGTATCATGTTATCGCTAACCTAACTGCCAGATGCATCTACCCTGACTAGTTGGCAGTCGGCGTTCAAAAGAGAAGAGATTTCTTGCTTACATTTACATATTCGATTTTATTCAATAAACAGAAAGGTTAATCAGTATCCCTTTGTTTATCTTAGCAGCTAGAAAGTGAAAAAGTTACTTGTCTGAACAATTTTAAGAGAATGAAGATAAATCTTTTCAGAAATTTTCTTTGGTGTCTTCCCTAGTGTGATTTGATATTTCGTGCCGATCCAAGGGTTGTGTTGATTGTTAGAGAAATATGGCAAAAATGTGACTGAATGTTCCTTTAATTGATTCTCTGAGATCATTTCCTGTAGAATAAAATAGATTTTCAAAGTCTGTTTAGATTGTAACTTGTAGCTCCCTGTATAACTTTCCTAATTTTATAAGACGCGCCAATGCTTACGTTAAAATTTTCAATATTTTGAAAGTTTGACGACTAATGGTCTGTGTTGTTTTTCAATAATTGTAACATTTACCTTTAAATAAAGTACCCGCCCTTAATCAGGTTTAAATAGTAACTATATGTCAAATGTCAAGTTGATATTTTTGGTCTTTATGTGATCTAAAATTTACCATTTTGAATCACTTTATCTTCTTCTGTGATCATTGATTGGTAAATCTGGTTCTCTGATAACGTCTTGAATTTTGTTACTGTCTTTTCTGTAGGAAGCTGTCTTGTTTTTTTATCTACAAACAAAAGATTTTACATTATCCTTTTAGTTCTTTATTACTTGGAGGAAACTACTTTTAGGCTACTTAGTTTTGTAAATTGTACTTTAAGTCAAATGGCCCATCTTTCTTCTTATTTTGACTATCAAAACAACCATGTCCGCATCTGCAAATAAATCTTATCCAGAACATTCATAATCCTTCTTATTGTAAGACTTAAACGTAAGCACTGCATTCACAGAAAACCTCCTCACAGCTAGAAGAACCGTTACAGTAGACCAGTCGGTAGTGAAGTAGTTTCGCAATCGAAAAGTTGAGGATTCGAATAAAGAGGAAATTGCAATACTTTCGGATGAGACCTTAGAAATCGAGGTCAAGTTTTACGGCAGGCGTAGGCACGATAAATCCCATATCCATAATGATCATGAGTGTCGCTTTAAGTCTCTGTAGAAGTGGAAACATTTCAATCGAGACGTAAAATTAAATAGATTACATTTGTTTTTATTTGAAAATGCTATACGACTCATGCATGGAATTCTTAGCAAAAGATCTGTTTATGTTTTCAATGAAAACGATATTCAGGAATTAATACTTCTAAGGTTGATTTGGAAAAACTTACTATGATCCATTGAGTATATGCCCTTGCACTAGATCGATCTAGAAAGACCCTCACATTACCCTCCGATTACTTGATGCAAATATATGGCAATATTTGTTAAATAAGAACTAGAGGTACTGTGAGCAATGAGCTCACTAAATGATACCTCCTTCCTCCTATATGAATATAATGGCAGTGTCCACATTTTGCTATGGGAAACCAAAAACCAGGTAAGTGTCGGATCAAAAAGTAAAATAAAATGTGCACAATGGCAATATGTAATAAAAATTCTGTGAAAGTCTCATCAAATTTCATTCAGTGGGATGAGAGGAGTTGGGGATAAGAGATGGGTACCCCAAAGCGTAACAGACGGACGGACAGACAGACATACTGTTTACTATATATACCCTCCCGCTTTTCAAGCGGGGGTATAAATACCGGAATATGAAAGTGCATTGCGACCAGTTACTTGTTTATAACTGACTGACGACAAACCAGGATGCTGAAGTACTTTTGATGTGGTTTGCTGGTTTTCTACGGGTTAAAATAGCAAAACACCTTATTATGTGAAATTTTAAAGAATTTTTAGATATGTTATGGTAAAATTTCTCGTTTTATTTGGGCTCCGTTCCCTTTTTGTAGCCTTAATAAACGTAATATGTTATAAAGTATTTATTTGTGCATCAATCTCTGAGGTATACCTGTACATCCCCAAGACACACTACACTCTTCCTTTTGACATTTACACTCATGTTGACAGCCGTCTCCAAAGCTAGGATACGTACATGACTGAGCACAGTTTACACCAAAATACCCAGACCTACATTCTAAGTTAATAGTTAAAAGTTAGAAATAAAAGATGTTGATGTAATTTTCATTTAAATCTAAATCTGCTATGCTCTGACACTTAGAGTGTATGCAAGCCATAGCAAACACCATAGATTTGTGTATATTATGTTTTAGAAACACACAAATCAGTGCAAAAATGTTGATGTGAATCGAAATAATTATTCAATTTTTAATGACAAATTAATATATTTCTTTACATAAACAGAAAATGGCTAAAGTAAAAAAAATTAATAATTAGTTCTGAGATACTTACTTGTGCAGCTTTTTTTAAAGTTGTCATCCCACATGTACCCCGAACAACAGTCTCTGAATCTGCTTAAGAAAGAAATAATCGCTTTAAGATTACATTTCTGCTTACTTTAACATATTTAGACCGTTTCAAGACCTTACCCATGACCTTCACATTGAGCTTGGCATACTGGTGTGACAATAAGATGGACCATAAAGCCAAGCAAAGCCATTTACAAGTTACGAAAGAAATGTATTATTTGAACAATTTTAACATTTCCTGCACTCTTGAAACTAGTGGAAAAGCTTTTTTTTAGATAACGTGGAAATACATTATATTTCATTTATTCCTCAATACTCAAACATCCTTGTTTGTTTTGATCAATATTTAATTAAGCAGTTCGAAATAGAACACTAATTGTTAGTATGATATCCGTTCTGTCGAGTCAAAAGGACATCTAATTATACTAGTGCAATATCAGCTCTTTATTCTTAATGATTTATATATACATGTATCACATGCATGAAAATAATTAAAACGAAATTCTATAACAGTTAAGGGATTTAACATATATCATTCCTTTTCTTGACATGTTCATTCATAAGACAACACTGCAATATACTAGCATCATATCAATTTTGAAATAATCCTTTCGCTTCGTATAGAAAGTTTTCTAAGTTCATAAACCAGAAACAATATATTGAATAACTTTGATTGAAAACCTTTGTGGCCCAATCTCTACATTTTCCTAAACAACAAATTGAAATGTTGTTATGCCAACTCGAAAAGTTCAGGAACAAGAAAATGGCAAAAACACATGCTTTTAAGGACTGTATTATCTTACAGAATGACAAACAGGGCACATAATTGGTTATAGTGAAAATATTGTACTCTTTTAGCTGCAGTTCTGCAGCTCGCTGGTTTGAAAAAAATGTGATGAACATCTAGAGAGCTACAGTCCCATCCTTTGGAAAAGTGTATATTTAATGTGCTGTTTTTTCGTTTCATTTCAAAATATTATCTCAAATTACCTTGTAGTCTTGACGTACATATATTCTTTTCCTTTTTCCACAAAAAATAACCCCCATAGCCGCTGTTGATAGCCCTAGCCTCCTGGCCTCAGACTGGGATCATCGAAAATGTTGCTTACTTAGCTATCATTTTGAGTGGCATGACAAACGGTCCAACAACCTTCGTCCATATGTCAACTAAGAGAGTATTTGATAGGGGTCAAAGTAACTTTCTGACACAAACCCTTGTGCAGTTGATGTTCGAATTTGAATAAATAATTACAGAAAGGCGCACAATTCTTTACGCACAATAAATGTGTGGACTCCAAAGTGCGATGGTCACGCCAAAGTCCGATGGTCTGTGCAATTCCCCAATGATATGATACGCCAAAGTCCGATGGTGCAGAAAACAATTAACGTTTATGAAGTCATAGTACTCTGCAACAAACTGCAATGCCGCACCATGCCAAGGTTTTAGATAAATATTTATAACTATCATTAAGCGAAAACTAACCGTATGTCTCTGATAAGTGCGAAACTAACCCTAATCGCTCGAAAAAAGTGTAGGCCTAACAACTATCTAGATAGTTTGGTGGGTGCGATACTAACCCTAATAACTCGACTTGTGTGCGAGGACTAACCCTAAATCAAAGCAATTAAAATTAAAGGACTTACCCTAATCAGTTGAGCAGTGTGCTAGGACTAATCCTAACATCTCTGATACATGTAAACAATAAATAAATTTAAGTTTACTTAAAATTTTTTATTGTAATCAATAAGTGTCCTCCTTGAATGTGAAAGTCTGAAATACTGTATAGCTGTGCTTTGTAATGTTAATTTTGTTCCATGCCTTACCGTGGTAGGAGAGGCAGAGATTGACCAATCAAAATCTGACCAATCAAAATTTAACAAATGAAATTCTGACCATGAATGCGTTACTCTGTCTTTTTCTCCCATCTACATCCTTGGAGGACGAACAATAAATAAATAAAAGCGTATGCAATGATCAATTCGGAAATGATGGCATTTTAATGCAGAAAAACGGCGTCAAGGACTGGCGTCGAATATTTGTGACATCATAAACGTAGATTGTTTCTCCACACAATCGGACTTTGGCGTGTCAGACCATCGCACTTTAGCGCAGCGTGTCTCTTAGGAAACGAGACATCGGACTTAAAATGGCGTCACCATCGGACTTTGGAGTTTTACAAATGTACAGTTATATCTAAGGTAAGATGAATTTATATAAATATACATGTATTTTCTTTTTGGAGAACTAACAGTTCTTCCGCGCTTGCTGAAAAAATAACGTTCATTTTGATTAATTTTCATTTTGATTTGTCGAATTAATATATAAAGAGCAGAATACAGAACAGCATTAATACTTAATAAATCAGGCATATAGTACTGTATAGTGGGTTTTCTTGGCGGGTGTAAAATTTGACGTTTGGCGTAATTTTTTTAGCGGATGCAGAGTTTTAGCTCTTTGCAGATAGACACCAAAAAGAGTACTGACTATTTTCAATGATTCAAATTTTTTTGACCATCATCAAAACGCCAATATAATTAGTAAGCCAAAATTAGCACCCCGCTAAAATAACCCGTTATACGGTAATTGTTTGATAAAGATATCGTTTTATCTAAAGATGTTTTCTGTATCTTATGAATTTTCATAAAATTAAAGCAAATCTTAACTTTTTGAGCAAATGTATTCAACTGTATTTGATATTTTTCCATCAAAAAAAAGTTCCTTTCAAAAGCTATCCTTTGATTATTGTATTTATGACAGATGAAGAGAAAATGAAATTCATCTTCAGACATACATGTATGTACTACTACAGACTGAGAGTCATATGAAAAATACAGTCTGTCTCCTTCGGGTAACATAAGGTCAGTGAAGGACATACCACGTAAGTGATACTCATCTATATACAAACGTACAAACCAACAAACTATTATATATAGTATTTCATCTTGCTGAAACTCACCCTTGTATCACTTCAAATTGATATGTCATTCTGTGGAGATTTAAATTGTAACTGCAGCCCTTTATTAGCTTTTCTGCACTAAAATGATGTAAATTTCCGATATTTCGAAAATCTCTTTTTTGTTCAAGTGCGCCGTTCAATTGTTATTTATCTATTTACATATAGGCTATCTAGATTTGGTTTAAAAATACTTACCAACTTTTTCGTGGAATTATTCCTTATCATTAAGGAAAAATGATTGAAATTTTAAATAAATGAATTTGATTTAAAACTTCTGTCCATCATATGAATGTCTATCTAACTTTCCAAAAATTAATCTGTAGTCCTCATAAACTTAAAGAAATGGTAAAAAGTTTTTAAATAAGAATTTTGTTTGTTTTTTATATACATTTTATCATTTAAATGTAGCACAAAGACTTTAAAAATGAAAAAAAATGACAAATGTTTGGATAATTTGAAATGTCTGCACCAATTCATTGAATTTATTACAAATATCCAATTCTGTAATAATAAACTATTATTAAAATTGAGAACAATTGAAGTCAAGTAAAAGATACAAAGAGACAGATTATAGAATTTTTTGCCACCATTTATCATTATATACGTCAATTAGTGTTAAGACTGAATGAACAATACAGCTCTCCCTTTTTTGAAGAGTACTGATTCCTCCAAGTGAACTTAAAATAAAAGACACTGTAACATAGTCTGCTTCATTTTTAGATGTGTATGGCCAAGATCCAGCTGTTCAATCCAATTCAATGAATGAAATATATTTTAAACTAAGGTCAATATCTTCTAAATGGCTTTAGGCTAACTATTTGGTGCAAGATCCATCAACATCACGTTAAACGTTCTTTTTCCCGAACATTACGGTGTAAAGACGAATAATGACCCCCATCGAATAATGACCGGGGGTCATTTTTCGACAGCGAAAAATGACCCCCGGTCAATATTCTACGTAGAAAAATGACCCTTTTGCCCGTAGAAAAAGTGTCACAACCCTAAAAATTTGCAGAACCCACGTGAAGAAAAATGACCCCGTAGAAAAATGACTCAATGTGGATTAAAGTTGAAATTTTTAGGGGACAAAAAAAAATTGATAAAGAAGCATGTTGGCCAAAATGCTCACCTGAGCTTTTTTGGAATAAATTGATGAAATGTTGATCTCATAAAAAACAATTATAGCTATATTTTAAGGCCAAAGCGATGATTCAGAATCTAAAGGAGTAAAGATTTCGATGGTGGAAATCATCGTACTGACAGAAAGAATCAGCAGTATCATATATTATTATATCCTCCGCTTGAAAAGCGGGAGGGTATATAGTGATCGGGATGTCTGTCCGTCCGTCTGTTACGCTTTGGGGTCGCCATCTGTTATCTGCAACTCCTCTTATATATAAAAAGATGTGTTTATGAAACAGCTATGCCCCTGTATGGCAACATCGCGAAGATTAAACTTTTCTTAAATGCAATTTAAATATAATAGTACCCAAAGTAGGGTCTTCTCACAAGAAATACAATTGCAAAATAGGAAAGCCCTAGCACCACTTGTTCAAAATTAATGGCTAAGGATAAGTGTTTGAAAAGGTAGGTCAAACTCAAAGGTCAAAGAGTCAAAGTTGATGGTTTCTTAAGAAAGGTTTTATGTAACAAGGATCACATTTGTGAAGTATGAGAGAACTAGTATCTACCGTTTAAAAGTTATAGCCAAAGTAAATTGAAAATTTGACATTTTTGTGTAAAATGGGACAAACCCTAAGGTAAAGGTCAAAAGGTCAAATTTGATGGTACCCAAAGTAAGGTCTTGTCACAAGGAATATACACATTTTGAATATGAAAGGCATAGCTACGATAAATGAAAAGTTATGGTCAAGGTTAAAGTTTTTGCGGAGAAACAGACCGCCAGATAGACAGACAGACATACAGACGGACACGGTAAAACTATATACCCCCGAATCTTCGATTACAGGGACATAAAAAGAAATGGTCTTTAATTAACTTTTCATATTATAATACAGTATAAAGAAGACGTTACAAAAATGAAAATGTTTGTTCTGATTTTCATATTCCCTGAAAAATATACTCAGAACTGGGTAAAAGGGTGGAGTAAAACAAGAATTAAGAAATGTAATGAATAATGTGTGCTAAATCAAAAGGTTATGTCTACATGTATAGTTTTTGCATTAGAATGTGTATTTTACACTAGCCCATAGCTTTACAGAGCATATTTTTTAGGTGTTATACCCACCCCACCCCTTTACTTATTTAGTAGGAAGTCGATTATCAAAAAAAGCAACCAAAAAACTACCCTACCTTTATTTTTCTATAAGGAGGGACTAAAAATAAGCTTAAAATAATCTACTATTCTACTAATTTTCAACTGTTACTTTGCCACTGACAATACTTTCAAGTATACCCCCACCAACATTTAAAGTATGCTTTAATCAAATTATGATATGATGGAACTTGTGTGAAGGCTTAACTTCATTTCAATATTTTATCTAGAGCCTCTTTCAGTATTATTGAAAGGTATAGAGTTTTATTGATATTTTTGCTTTTCATTTTATTTTTTTTTGGGGGGGGGGGGTTAAAAATTTCCTCCTCTTTCATTGTCAAATAGGATTTGCCAAATTTATACAAGATAAACGTTGAAATGAAGGGAAAATTAATTTTACTATTAAAGAGTATTGGAACCTGATTGTTGCATGGTTTGATTTCTAAAAACAAGTGGAATATCATAAATGATTCTTTAAGCAAACACTATAAGGAGGAATATCAAAAAGAAATTTTATTTACTTGACAATTAAAGAATCTCTTTTCACTTTAAAGGGGGTCATTTTTCAAAGGGGGTCAATTTTTTATTGGACTAACATATGAAATAATGACCCCTGTGACACTTTTTCTACAAAAAATGATTTTATTTCTACGGGTAGGGGGTCATTTTTTGTCGTTGAAAAATGACCCCCGGTCATTATTCGATAGGGGTCATTATTCGTCTTTACAACGGCTCTGATAGAATTAAGCAGAAAATAAAGTATTTTTATGGAATTCAATTTGAAATCACATGAAAAGTAGTCACAATAACCTATATTAAATTTGACATTATTTTAAAGAAGATACCAGGAACATACAAATTACTGTTTCATGAAAAACTGTAAGCAATGTGGATATATTTTTTTTTTAATATAGAAAATACTCCCATATTCATGACTGCTTTTCTTAATTTTGCATTGGAAATTGGAAATGACAGTTAAAATACAGGTTTTCATCTTGTTTACCAACAAAGAATGTCAAGAAACACCTTATTTGATCAAGTTAAAGTGATAAAGTATCATAAAAGGAATTAATTTCTTAAATTTGATATATCTGTAGGAAGTTTTCATTTACTAGATTTTGGCCTTAACTGAATGCATTTAAAGGACGACGGCCAACTAACAACACAGTTGTATGATAAATAAGATGACTTCACTATATTTCCATTTCTAATTTTTTTTTCTCTGTAATAACTCTTTGAAATTTAGTGGCGTTGATATCTTGATAATTCTGCTGGAATGTAAATTAGGAAGGTCGATAGGTCAGGAGCTAAGGAGGCCTTACATGCATGGAAATCTCATGTGCATCTGTCTCTTTGTCTGACGCTGTAGAGGCCTTTGTGTTTGACGTCAGTGGTCGAGGACTATTAAAATAGGAATGGGATTCCTCGTATAATATTTATCTAAGTCTACATTTTTAAAATCTAAAGCTATAATTTTATTTCACAATGAAATGAAAATATAAGGAATCACTGTCTAGTTAGTATTGTATGTCAGGGACATCAACGATAGCGGGAAACATGGATAATTATGCAAAACGGGCTTCGCCCGTTATGCAAATTATCCCATGTTTCCCACTATCGTTGATGTCCTGGCATACTATACTTACTAGACAGTGATACCTTAAGTCACCTTTCCTTATCTATAAAGTAATTTTTCGCTGTAAAGTGTACATGGACTCCTTTAATGTTAATATGTTGAGGGTCTTTGGTCGATACTATGACCTTATCAGCAAATACAGTCATTTCTACAAATGTTGACCGAAATTTTTCAAACTCTTGGTTAGGCAATTATTTTCACGAATCTTTTTCGTGCCAGCTCCTAATACAAGACGGATCCTAGGTGTATGCGATCTCCTTCACATACTGTCTCCCCTTTCCGCACTGGGATTTGAAATCAAGACGAAAGGATCAACTCTTTTTTTCTCACCTCTGTAACAGAATCTAATCACTGTGCCTTGAAGGCGACGATGGTCGTACATAGAACTTACCCTTACGTATTTTCTCCGACATGTATGACGAGTCTTAAAATCATTTGTATAGCCACTGTTTTCTTACAACATGTAATTTGATATCAGAACACTCCAAATCTTATCAATGTGTGATACGACTCACCGTGAAGATGCCCCTTGAACAGAGGATGTTTACTCCTCCTTACCACCTGATCCCACATGTTGTTTTCTTGGTGTCCGTGTTTTTGTCTACTTTTAACAATATATTTGGAATAATGACATTGGACACTACTAGTTTTTTCTACAGTATTATTTCTCTATTATTCTTTCATTTGCAATATTTAAGGAAGCTGATTTCGATTGAGTAGTATCTTACATATACTTTTTTTCATCAAAGCCACCAGGGGGTGGAAACTAAGTCATTTAGAATATTCCAATTAAGAGTAAATGATTAACAATAATAAGCACACGTAAAAAAAAATTTCATAAATAATTTATTGGCAAATTATCAATTATCATTGTTTCTTTACTAATTTTTCCCAATTAATTGACGAGCAAATGTCAGGTATTCTCTGAAACAAGATTCCGGAAAAAATGCTATACCCAATGTGTTCCCAAATATATCGCCCGGTAGCTGATTGTCTTGTCCACACAGAATCACCCTTACGTAAGGCAAGAACTACTGTCTGTGAACTTTGGTCAAAGACAGATCTATTGGCATGAATGGTTGAAATTCTTACTCCATTTTTGACAATTTCTATATGAATGTAAGAGTCGCGATAGGCCATTATGGTACAAGAAAACAAATATACTAGTAATCCTTTCAAAGGTGCTATAAAATGCCCCGTAAATTGTTATATCCTTGGCCATAATTTGTAATCACTTTGTCGTACCTAACTGCCTGTGCATCTCCTAAGTAGACAAGTTTGGAAAGTTGAGCACTGAATCCAATGGCTGGACGTAGAATAACTGAAAGTAAAATATTCAGATATAAAAAGATAGGATTTTCAACATATCTCAATTCACTCTTGTATTTTCTTGAGCTGTGTTTTATGCCAATCTGTTCAATAACAATTCTGTTAAGTGGGTTTATGAAATTAATCACCATATAACAAATTCAACTTTTACAATTATGGAAAATATTCACTCTATTAAATCCAGCAAATATCTTCTTACTTATAATTTCGAAACATGGCTACATGTATAAACTCAAAACTCTACCGTCTCCTGCGTTGTGCAGTGGTTAGAGCGTGTTCTACGGTTGCAAGAAAGTTGATCCCTACGTTACGGGTTCGAATCCCACTGTGGGACGTGGAAACCGGTCCTTCGGATGAGACCGTATAAACCGAGTTCCCGTGTTGCAGTACTTGCTGGCATGAAAAAGATCCTTCACTGCTCAATGGCTTCTAGTGCCGGGATAAGGACAAAATTTGAAGTTCTCCACTGGCCAGTGGCGGCGTCTCTATAGGAGTAAATAATTCTGGAGAGGGGCGTTAAACAATAATCAATCAATCAATCAATCAAAAACCTACCTTGTTGCATAAGGGCTGAGAACACGAAAACAAACACAAGTGGATTAATGATCATTTTCATATTCTCGATATCTATGACTGAAAATAAACATTAACAAATTTAAACATGTATTTTACAACCACAGTTTAAAACAAAAAAAAAAAGACAAGAGGCCCATGGACCTTATAGGTCACCTGAGCATCATGCAACAATTTTGCAACGACTAAATTTGGTTCCTGTTTTAAACTAGACGTTATGGTATTCACAATTTTTGAAAGAGGCACCATTGCTTATCATAACTTTACCCTTAGCGTGCTTACTTAATACCCATAGACAAAGTAGGGAATAAAAAAAAAATGCATTTCGAATCAGCAAATCAATAATATTCAGCAATAATCAGTAGTGCCACTACCACACATGAACTCCTGCACCTTGGTCCAGACATTTCACAATTTTGGAAAAGGCGCCTTTGCTTATCAAAAATGTTTGATTAATACCAAGGAGCAGATTTCAATCAATTAATTCATTTTCAGTATTTAAGAAGAGCCCCCCAACTATGGTACCCCTGACCCAGGGGCCTTGAAATTCACAATTTAGAAAATATGGCCCTTGCTCTTCAAAGCTATACAAGTAGTTCATCTGCTTAATATCCAGGAGCAAAGAAGACGATTTATAAAGAATTGATGTATTTTCACTATATAAACAATAGAGCCCCGCCCTAACACCAGAACCCCTGAACCTGGGGCCATGAAATTCACAATTTTGGAAGGGGCATTCTTGCTCATCATAACTATGTATTTACATAGTTTGTTTAATAACCAGGAGCAGACAAGAAGATTTTCAAAGAATTTCTGCATTTCTCTATATAATTAATAGAGCCCTGTCCGAACACCAGAACCCCTGACCCTTGGGCCATAAAATTCACAATTTTGGAAGAAGCATTCTTCCTTATCATAACTATTTACTTAGTTAGTTTGTTAAATACCCAGAAGCAGAGAAGAAGATTTTTAAAGAAATAATGCATTTTCACTTTATAATCAATAGAGCCCCGCCCTAGCACTAGAATCCCTGACCCTCAGGCCATAAATTTCACAATTTTGGTAAAGGACTCAATGGTCATTACATTCATGCTAACAGCTTGACTGCTTGATGTCAAGTAGTAAAGGAGAAGATTTTTAAAAATTGCAGTAATTTTAGTGGTTTTGACCCCACCCCTCAGGCCCCAGGGGGGCAAGAACCATGAAATTCAAAATTTTTGTTCCCCTTTACCCATAGATGCTTTATTCCAAATTTTGTTGAAATTGGTTGAGCGGTTGCAGAGAAGCTGAAAATGTTCAAATGTTAACACACGATGGACGACGGACGACTGACGACTCACGACACCGAACGAAAACAGATAGCAATGGGTAAGCTGAGTCTACTCAGGTGACCTAAAAACATTATATTCAATCATATTTTATTTTTCTGTTGTTCAGAAAAAAATAAGGGCACTTTTGATTGGTATTCGGCTGTTATCCGGGCGTACTTGAAAAATGAAAATTTCATTGATATTTCGCATGAAATGTTAGCATTCATATATGGTTCCTGTGAAATAGGAAAGGGTTATATTTTACCGATGGTTTATCATGATTCGCTTACAAAAAAATTAGAAAATTGAGTAGATAAATAATTTGGTATAAAATGTTTCATTTTTCAATACGTTTTTTTTCAATTTTCTATCTCTGGGTCATCTCTTCATGAATTTGAAATGGCATCTGTGTGTATTTTGATTTCAAGAAATAAACATTTGGAAAAAACGGAGAGAAGACCAAGATACCACAAAAAATGAACTTTCCCCCCAAAATATTCCAATATGCAAATCTATGTTGTATATGTAGCTATGGTAACCCAGTAGAATGCGTTACCTGACTGGTGCAACGGGGGGAAAATTGGTTAGATCTTCGTATGGAGCGTTGAATTTCTTGTTAAATCAAAATGAAAAATTGATTCTTTTATCAGTTTAGTTTTAGGAACTGATTTATCAGCTTTACTTAAGGTACTGTTTATTCCTTTAATGGATAAATTTCTGTTCTGTTCTACAGAAGAATTCAATTCTTCAATCCTACTGAAATTTTAATCTACACTCTACAGTCACTTGTACTTGTTATTGCATTAAACTATCCCCTTTCATAAAAAGTCTTTATTATTTTTGTGACGGCAAGTTATCTTACTTTTTGTTTATGTTTATTCTGAAAATATATGCCTTTGTGTTTAAGCTGATCTCACGATACAAGAGTTCAATTGTAATGAATGCATATGACAGTTTCCATAAAATAAATTTTTAAAAAGATAATGATACATGTAATTAACTTACCGTATGGTATCAAAAGGAGAGACTCATTTAAACTTCAAATTTTTTTAAAACAAAAGTTACCAAATATTCCTCAATCTGTGTCCATATGTCATGCGATTTAGCCATTATACAAAAATACAATACTTCGAAAAACAGGTTACACGAATGATACATCATATACAGGCTAGAGGGTTTAGCTAAAAGATATACAGATTCATAAGTGCAAACCCTTGAACCTTATTCTCTTTAAAGAAAAATATCTGCACGAAAGACACACCAATTATTGTTCGAGGAACTTGTTGAATCAGTTAAACATGCTTTCTACTCAACATAAACACTGATTAAATTTTTACTGAAGTTACACGACTTTTTGGGATAATTAGTTCCGTAATTTAGTGACTAAAATTTGTATCTAGTAATCATCCGTTATTAACAGTAATTGATAATCATTAACAGCTATTGATAATAATTGATAATCATTGATGAAACAAGTTTAAGAATACATTTCCGAAATTTTATGACCGATACAATGACGTTGGCAGAAATACATGTACAATTTTATCATTAAGTCAAATACTTTTTCTTCATAGAAAATATATGGTTATTTCTAAACTCTTTATCATCTACAGATTTAAAATTTTGCCCAATCATGTCATGGCGGTTAGATCCGGTGTACAGGAGATGCTTACTCCCCGATGACAACAGATCTCGGCTCTAATGTTTAGTGGTCAATGTTTGTTCTCTTTCTTATTGTTTAAATGTCATATAGTTCTTTATTCAATAACTTTAAGCCATACGACTCATCAGCATATCAACAAAAATACATAATGAACGAGTGGCGAGAGTATGCGGGGGTGGAACCCCTAGTGTCCATCTGCCTGACTCCCATACTGATACACCAACAGATATACAATATATTGTATTATTTACAATGGACTGTTGAGCTTGATTAGTGTTCCTTTTCTGCATATTCATGTACCCTTTCTCTTAAAGAGGTATCCAAACATAACTTGCTAAAAATGTTTTATCATCTTTATATTAAGTTAAAAGTTTTATACATGTATATTGTGTCTAATATAGTGTTAGAAATAAAATGCAATGCACAAAAAAAGTAACAAACAAACAAACAAGAGTTATACGTCCACTTTTTTACATTGGCGATGAAATCGTGATATATGTCTTCGTATTATTTATAGTTAAGATTAAAACATAGTTAATCAGAGATTACAGAGCTCACCTCAACGAATGTTGCCTTTAAGTAAGGCAAGGTCACACAATTAACCAACATTCAAGAAGTGCTAAATTTATGCAATTTTGATCTGATAAGGCTTGCAGCTACTTTGGAATATACCTATCCAAAAACTAGTCACTCATCAATAAAATGTAATTCAAATCCAGCATCTGAAGCAATTTTGAGAGTTCTCATCCCTTCATGCATAATTTGTGCAAGTTTGGTTAATATAGGCCATATAGTTTCTTGGTGATAGAATTGCACCCATGACTTTTTCCTGGTCCATTATCTGGAAAATGTATGTCGAATTCAGCATCCGAAGAAAGTCCATTAGTGTGCATTCTTAGGAGCATTATCAATGCAAGTTTGATCAACAAAGGGGTCATAGTTGGTAATGAAACCTGCATAAACAAGAGGCCCAGGGGCCACATTGCTCACCTGAGAACATCGGCTAGGAAAAAGCACATATCAGATCAGAATTGAAATGTTTAGTGAAGGGTTGGGGGAGGGGTCTTGAATTCTAATACTACTTGAGAATGCCTCCATATCAATTTTGCATATAACTTCTCGAGAAAGTTCTTGAGAAAAAGATTCTTATAGATTTTTTTGAACATTTAAATTTTTGTTTGTATATATTACTTTTTAAAAATTTGAATTTGACTCCCCATATCATTGTTTTCCTCACTACCCAAAAGGGCACTCATGATTAGAACAAATTTAGATCTTCAATACATGAGGATGTTTACATTTCAATATGACTAAACATAGCATTTCTGTTATTGAGTTTTTCCCTTTATTTTCCTATGTAAAACTTTCGACATTTTGGCCCCACCCTACCCCCAGGGGTCATGATTTGAAGAAACTTGAATGTACACTACCTGAGGATAATTCAATATGAGTTTCAGCTTTCCTGGGTTTATGTGTCTTGAGAAAAGATTTTTAATGATTTTTCCCCATATATTCCTTTGTAAAGCTTTGATGGGCATTTGTGGCCACACCCTACCCCTGGGAATCATGATTTGAACTTAATTGAATGTACAATACCTGAGGATGATTCAACGTAAGTTTCATCTTTCCTGTCCCTATGGATATTAAGAAGAAGAATTTTAAAGATTTTTCCTATATATTCCTATGTTTAACTTTGATCGGCCATTGTGGCCCCACCCTACCCCCAGGGGTTATGATTTGAACAAACTTGAATCTACAATACATAAAGATGATTCTTATGAGTTTCATCTTTCCTGGCCCAGTGGTTTTGAGAAGAAATTTTTTTTAAATGCTATTAATTTTTCACTTATTCATAAGTATCTCCCCTTAGAAGAGGACGTGACCCTTCATTTGAACAAAGTTAAATCCCCCTTTACCCTTTACCCAAGGATACTTTGTAGCAAGTTTGGTTGAAAATTGGTCCAGCTGTTCTTGAGAAGAAGATGAAAATGTTAAACGTTTACAACGACAACGACGACGACAGACAACGGACACATTTTGATCAGAGAAGCTCACTTGAGCCTTCGGCTCAGGTGAGCTAAAACTAACCCTTTTACTCATTTAGAAAATGTAGGTTAGATTCAGCATCCGAAGCAAGCATGATATAATGCATCTTGAGATGTATCATCCATGCAAGTTTGGTGAGTAAAGGACTCATAGTTACTATGAAACCTGCACCAAAAAAAAATTAAACTGTTCACTCATCCGGAATATGTAGGTCAGATTCAGCATCCAAAGCAAGCCTTATATTATGCATCCTGAGATGTATCATCCATGCAAGTTTGGTCAGTAAAAGACTCATAGTTACTAGGAAATGAATTCTGCAACAAACAAATTATCCTGTTCACTCAGCCGGAATATGTAGATCAAATTCAGCATCCGAAACATTTCTGGTAGTATGCATCCTTAGATGAATCACCCATGCAAGTTTAGTCAAGTTAGGACTCATAGTTACTTGGAAATGATACCTTCACCAAAACATTTGACTGGTACAATGAAAAACACTAGAAAACTGCTACAAAAAACTTAACTTGGGACGCCAACACCGACGCCGAGGGTATCACATAAGCATCTTCCAACTTTGTTGAGGTGAGCTAAAATCTCAGAATATTAACAGAATAAAAATAATTTTTGAAAACAAAAGCCAATATGGGCCTTATAGGTCATTTGAGTATCCTGCAATGGCTTTCCAAAAATTGACTTTTTGGAGCCCTGCCTTGACACTAGAACCCCTGACCATTGGGCCATGAATTTCAAAGTTTGGGAAGAGGACTAAATGATTACTGCAATCATGTCAACAGTTTGACTGCTTGATGTCCGGGTGTAAAGAATTTTAAAGATTCCATTAATTATTGAGATTTTGACACCACTCCTCAGGCCCCACCAGGGAGACAGGGACCATGAAATTCATAATTTTTTCCCGTTATCCACAGATGCTATATGCCAACTTTTGTTGGAATTGGATAGCCGTTTCAGAGAAGAAGCTGAAAATATCAAATGTTAATGGACGATGAACGATGACCGAGGAAAAAATATAACAAAAGGTCATTTGAGTGACTCAGGTGACCTGAAAAGGCGATTAATATAGAAATCATCTATACTGAAAGGAAAAAGAAACGCAGGGTAGCATAATGTTAAAAAAAAAATTGACCACATGACCGAAAATTACCAAAATTGGTCAGAAGAGAAATTTAGTTACTGTGCACTAATATCAGTATTTAGAATTACTGAACCATAAAATTTATGACGTCACGTAGGGAAAACGCTAAAAAGCCCAAAACACGTGCATTTTTTTAACGACGAGTTTGTCAACAAATCTTCTTGCATTATTTGATGCATATGAGGTATGCACATCGTTTTTCAATATTATGAGACATTATGGATTTCTTGCAATCTTGGCACAGTTTACGGAAGTTCAATGGGGTCTTGTTTTCGAATTGCCTAATTAATGAAAAAGGCAACAACGGTTTACTAAGCAGTTTCTTGTAAATTTTCCCCCATAAAACTTGTTACCCGTTGTCAGAGAGGGTCTGGCATGGTTTTCAATCAACCGTGACGATGACGTTAAGGCGAAACAGAGCCATGTTACGAGCGGGTTATTCGTCCTGCCATCTCTGAAATCGCCACCTTACTACCACAAAAACAGCCATTTATACAGTAGATGATTATAATCATTACATTCATACGAAATTTGAAAGAAAGCAATTCCACAATTTGATTTTTTGAGCCAGTCAACTTACTGTTTTATTCCTCTAACTGGCGCATGCGCGCGCAGTTTGACTAATTTTTTTGCGTGGTTACACATGCCAAATATAGCCAGGGTCTGAACGATAACCACCCCAATGAAATTCCATGCAAAGGAAAAATAAGGCTCTGACAGATGCACGGGAAAGACATTGAAGATAATGAGAGTTTTCGATTTTCACTTTTGGGGGGTATCGTCATTTGAGCTTCAGTAACTCATGAATTATCAGACAAAATCAAATGGGAATTTGATTTTATCTTTTTGAAAGATGATTTTAAAAGTTAGATATAAAAACTAAAACATATTATAAGAAAAACAAATTTGATTCACCTTAAAAGTTTACCCTGCGTTTCTTTTTCCTTTCAGTATATAAAAAATACATGCTATCAAAGTGAAAAAGAAATAGTTTTTGTGATATCTTGTTTTTCTATGTACATGTTTATTTTTATATTTACACATGCAATTTTTTCCATTATATTACACTAATTATCACATTTTCACTAAGACAAGAAAAAATAATATTTATTTAAAGTCGGATACATCAACAAAAACATTAGCTCTAAAGAGCTTTTTTCCGATTTTATAATAATCGTTACACAAAATACAACAATCATCCATAAACAAAAAACAGTATTTAAAAATTATATCACACTACTAAAATATCAATGTTACTCGGAGATGCTTTACAATGACATATCACATTAAGACCAACAACTGAAAATTAAAAAAACCCGGTTTAATAGTTTCTAATAATAAAAAAAGCAACAAACACAGCAATTGCAACATTTTCCGTACCAACTACTTATATTTGATTTAAATTGGTTAAAAGTAGCAATATTTCTAAAAGATTCTGGTAAAGAAGTTTATCGGATTCATATATAAAAGACTTTAACCAATATGTTGTTGATCTTGTTTTTAGTAAATCAGCAGTTTTCGTGTATCTAAAAGAATAAGGTGTTTCTTTAATATGGATAAAATCGTGCAGGTAAATTGGGCATTGTTTGTTTAAAATCTTAAAACATTCTATGGCCATTGTTCTAATACTCCGGAGTTTGGGGCATGGCAAATTTGATTTGTCCAGAAGATAACTATGATTTTTTATAGTCATCATAGACAAAACGCAATGCTCTTTCCTGTATTTTTTCTCTCCATTTTTCTTGTTTCTTGTTCACCACAAAAATGCCAAACTAATGGACAGTAGTTGAAGTTTGACATGACAAATGTATAAATTGTTAGTTTTCCTATTTAGCCGGGTGTATCCCCTTTCTTTTAAGTTCATTTAATTGTTGTAAAGCTTTTTTTTTCCAAATATATAAAATATGAGAGCTGAACTTTAGCTCAAACTCTATAGTAACACCTACTAATTTTACTTCGTTTTCCAAATGAATAACATTACCATCAATTTCAAAAAAGATGTTTTCCTGTTTAGTTTTCTTTTAAAGACATGTAGCTTAAAATTTATCAGGATTTGCTTGCATTTGATTAGCTCCAAACCACTTAACTAAGGTTGAAAAATTTGATTCTAAAGTATTTTTAGTGATGTAATATCATCTCTTGAGTTTGAGAGAGTACGTGTTGTCATCGGCATACTGTAGTTGCAGAGGTCACAATCTGACACAAAATGAAAAATATCATTGATAAAATATTAAAAATAACAGAACCAAGTATTGAACCATGTGGAACACCTTTGTACAACTTAAAAAATCGCTACAAATATTTCCCAGTTTTACCCACTTTTTAAAATTATTTGAATAGCTTGAGATGACTTGTATAGCTGCCTTTGTAAATCCAGATGCATTAAGTTTTGCCAAAACTAGATCATAAGGAATACATTCAAATTCTTTAGATAAACCCATCATAATTGCTGATGTATATTTTTTTATGATCAAAAGCATACTTCCAATCCTCAACAATCTTAAGTAACACACTCTGACAACCATAACCTGGTCTTTAAGCTCTCACTAGTGAAATATTTTTATTCATTTATTTAAAATGAAATCCGTTCATAGTGTGACAAACATCAGATGTGGGGTTAAAGTCAATTTTCCTTCCCAAATAAAAGAGTTAAAAAAATAATCCTCGGTCTGTTATAAGATAGCGAAAGTAAATTAAACATCCTGACAGATAATAAACAGTGAAAACTGCCACAGATTCTTCAAAAATGTTGTTGAAATCCATATTTACAATGTTTTCAATCTCACATCACTAAGGTATGTCACAGGTCCCTCCAATCCTAAACATTCGACTCAATTTACCAGTGACGTCATAAAGGAGCGAGGCCCCTTTAAGGGATATCAAAATGAGCAGTTCATTTAAAATGAATAAAATATTTCATTGTATCTACCGGGATACCGTGGTATAAATAGTGGTAGTTATGAGTTCAAAAGCCCATCGGGCTTTGTGGAATTTAATTGATCTAGTGACCAACCTATAATTAATTACCAATAAATGTTTAAATATGATATCTTATTTCTTAAGTAATGGTATTCGTATACTTCACATAAAAATAGTTTTTATAAAATAATAATGGTACGGTTTATACATGTTTAGTAATGTTTTATTTATACATATTAAAATAATAAACTATTAAGCATTTTAGTTTTTACATAAAAGAATCAGCGAAAATCAATCGTCTACTTCCATTCTTTCGTAGCTTTGACCTCCGGTTATTTGAACCATTTCTTGCTTGTAGTCTTTGATGAACTCCTTAATAACTTCAATAGCATATTCATCAACTCCAACCACGTCTAACATTGAACTATCTCCAAATTCAGAGGCAGGTCTGCTAGTTTTAAAGGAAACAACAACACATTTACTTTTAGGCTGTTTCGTTTTTTTATATGACCTGCGAATTTTTTCAATGTCCATTGTTTCAAGTGTATCAGTCAACAACAATACGGTATCAAACTTATTTTCCTTTGCATAACGGAAAGGAACATCGTAGTTTGTTTCTTTCTCTTCGTATTGTGAATGGTTTGCAAATAAATCTATGTCAAATGGATCTCCAGTTGGACTTTCCTGCAATGACTCTGCCGTCTTAAAGAATGTTATTGTTTCCACTTCAAATATGTTGTGAAAAAGAAGCGACAATGCTACAGCTGCTTCTTTGCAAGACATGCTCGGAATCCCCAACACATGAAATTCCATATTCATCTTTATATCAATAGCAATTAAAATTCTTCTTTTCGTAGATTCAAAATTCTTTTCAGAAAGGGAATAAGAAGTAATTAATGCTTGATTTATTTCTTTGTTGACTTCCCACGAGTGACCAGAGTCTGCTCTTAAACCTTGTCCACGTCTATATGCAGCAAAAGCTGCAAGGATTTGGATAGGGTGAACCGATTCCATTGAGTCCACACTTTTTAATCTCTCACATATTATGCTCTCTTCTTCACTTTTTGGTTTCAGTATTCCAAGTCTGCCCATCCGTCCAAGATTTCTTAACATGGCTATAATTGGCATATTGCACCTCAAAAGAGCCCTCCAAATTTCAGGAGACTGTAAATGTGATGTAGGAATACTCTCCCAAGGAATCCGCCATTTCTGTATGACTTCTTTTATTTCTTCCTCGTGTTCAGCTTTGCGTTTGTTCTTTATGAATTCCACAGCTGTTATATAACCTTTAACAATCTGAGTTTCCTTTTCATTTGTTCTGGCTTTGTTTGCCTTTTTGACGCCATTTGTCACATACTGAAATATATACCGGAAAGCGTCATTTGGAGGTTTAGGATGACATGATTTAACCACTTTCTTTTGTGAGAACATGTATCTTCTTTTGTATTTAGTAACATGGATGGCCAGTTTTAGGGGATCTTTTCTATATTGTTCATTTTCAGTGTACCACGCTGCGATTGCTCTTCTATGAGATCTTGGCCATCCTCTACATTTAAACCTGGTCCTGCAGAAGCTCAAAAACTGAAACAGATGTGATGGCGTTCGACAAATATACGGTAGAGCCGCATATGCCTGTTGAGAAACTGTCTTTTTTGCATGCCTAGCACACAAAGCTAAGGTATAGGCTATTGGATAGAATTTCAAACATTTTCTTGATGCTCGGCACATGTATTCGATGATTTTGTTGTGTTTTCCATTGTCTATAAGTCTGTATTCATAAAAAAATATTAAGTAATTGACTTTAATATGAATTAAAGTTTGTGATATAATTGAACATAAAATTGAACTTAAAATTTAGAATACTTGAAATATACTGAAAAGGCATATTTTCAATTGGATATACAATTGCGTAAATATGTCGCCATGTTGTGCAATGGTTCGAGTGTTTCCATGCGAGTCGCGGCGTAAGAGTTGTTCCTTATACGTTACGAATTTGAATACCTCCAGGCATGAAGACCAGTCCTGGGGTCTTATATCACAAGAATTATTCCCCATTTCTCAAAAAGTATTAAGGCTGAGTACTATTCAAATTTGCAGCCCCCTACCAGCAAGGGGTGGTGTCTCACAATTTGAGTGTGGTTTTTTTTCTTAATTCATATTTTTACATACTGTAGTATTTTTTCAATATTTACTTTGAAATAAACAAAATGTGCATCCTATTACTTTCAATATTCGATTTCAAAAATAGTCTTAGGAAAATAATTTGTGAAAAAACATCTTTGAAAGATTTTGCCTTTTTTAATTAAGCTCCGATAAACTAGTATAACTCCACTTTTTTGTCAGAACTGTTTATAAACGCAGTCTAGACGTGTATAAGTAAAAATACTCTTTTGATACTTAAAATGAATTATTTTTACAGAAACACGAAATTGTCCTGTTTATATTAATCCTTTATTTAACACCAAAAGTAAATTAGGGTCATCAAAAAAAATTATTTCCGTCATAATATCAAACACCGAGTGACATACAATAAAACACGGTAGTTGATCATTCGAGATAACAGGTGCTGCCTTAACTTATCATTTTTTTACTAAAAAAACGATTCACTTTTGTAAGAATGAGTTCCTTCTAACAGTGAAAGATTCCAGTAAAATTACTTTTTATAAACATTTGTAAAGAATGAAAAGGGAAACACTGTAAGTTTGTCATCTTTTTCATGCAATTTTTAAAAATCAAAATCGAAAGTAGAAATAAATGAAATGATTTTTATAATATATATTCGTGTTTGTAAACAAATCACCTTCGAATTACATCTGCGTCTGAATCCTCTATCTGTCTATAACCAGGTCTGTAAACACCCACTAAACCTCCAAGAAACAAAAACTTCCAAAGAGCTTCCTCGTCCTCCATTTTAGTCTTTAATGTCATACATGACACATAACTGCGCATAGGCAGAGTTTAAAAATAGAATTTAAATACAACGAATAAACATAACGACATGTCAACAATTTCTTCCTGACTTTGTGTTTTGTAGAAACATTTAAATATATCCAGGAAAATATTCAATGTCCTTAGCCTGTAACTGTCAATTAAAATGGTTTTCGATCTTATTGTGCGAAAATTAGGCTTGATGATATAGCCTCTATGACATATATCCTTTAATTATATCAATATAGAACAAAAGACAAACGTCATCGCCTCCTTCAGTATTTTTTGCTCATATCTTAATTAATGTAAATAAGTAGGATAGAAAATAATTCATCTTTGACTGAACGAAGTGAAAGAGAACTCATCTATACTTATAAATTAAGAAATTTTGCAAATAAACTCCTATGTACGGGTGCAAGAAGTTCTTACTTACTCCTCTCACAACACACAAGGTATAAGGTGATGTCCATAGGCCTAAACTATAATTAGATTTCACTAGCATAATAAGTATCGTACATTAATTAAAAATTCTACTTTAATTTTCAATAAACAGTCTAAAAATAGCAAAAACATGAGTACAGTGGCGTTTCCGGTTGGCGTACAAGCCACTGGCAATTTTTAATGAAAATGATAACAAGCTATCATATTGCACCAAGCCCGATGTAAAAAAAAAAGGGGGGGGGGACATGGGCCACAACGCTCACCTGTGTACTAATAACTTGGGCGATGCAGTTCTTTACCAGATTTCCCGTCTTGTTGAAATATATTGTGGCTCCTACAGCCTCCCCTTTCATGATTTTATACTCTAGAATCTTCACTACCCCATGATGCCGCTACAAATGTTTAAGGGTTCCTGGCCCAGTGGTTCTTGGGAAGATTTTTATAGATTTTGAACTATATATTTCTATGTAAAACTTGGATTCAAGCTAGATAAAGAGGCATATCCAGAGTCCTTATTGTATAATATTCATAAATGATATAATGGTTTACCATTATTTACATAGAAATATATTGAAAAAAATCTTTTAAAATCTTCTCTTCTTGAAGTATAACATTGAGGGAATCAGCAAAATTCCAGTTTCACAAGAGCAAGTCTGTTTCCCGAGAGGCAGAATTAAGTTAGATATGCGCCTTTTTGTAGTTTTATATTTGATTCTATACAAAAGTTTGCAAACAATTTAAACACTGTGCCACAATCATATGTTTGTTAAATGTTTCTAAAATTAATTCAGGACAATGTACCAATCTTTTAACCTGGTTGTGACTCGAAACCCTGGCCTCAGACGAAGATCACTTCCGGTTAGTTAAATTGTCCAAAGCTTACAAACTGTAAAAAATATGGCAATGAAAATGACGCACAATCTATAGAAAATTGTGTTTCAATATTGTTTTTTTATAGTGGTTGTTAATTTTTAAAAGTAATATCAAGGACAAATGAACACAAAATAAAAGTGAGTAAAACGTAGTAAAACGTGGTGCAAGGATGATTCAGATATCGACATTCCAACGACTCTCCCTCCTTTCTCAATGATCATTTTGCCAATGTTTTGTGTTTTTTTAGTTTTTAAAAATTGATATTGGTCACAAAAAGATGCTGATTACACAAAACGCGTACTAGAGGACATGTTTTCATTAATGATAATTAATTTTCTTTGCAGTTGGTGAGAAGATTCATTGGTTATAATAATTTGAAAATATCATACGATTCTATCATGTAGATTTTAAAAATAAATACAATGATTAGATAGAACACTAGAAAGACGGATATGAAGATAACGAACAGTATTCAATATCAAAGTCCAAAAAACAATACAAAATAGGAGCAGAGCAAACACGGACCTCCGATACATCAGAGGTGGGATCAGGTGCCATGGAGGAGTGAGCATCCCCTGCTGACCGGTCACACCCGCCATGTTCTCCTTGTCATGATTACGTGTAGGAAGTAACAGAAAAATCCGTCGTCAATTCAGTGTATAAATAATGGACTAACAACGTCCGTCAGCATTAGGCTCAATGATAAATTGTATTTGCTGACATTGTATCGACCATAGAACTTACGAAATGATGACTTTAAACGAGACTGCTGATATTCTTGTTTCATCAACTTGCTTGTCAATAATTTACCTCGTTTTAAAAAATTGTGAATGCATAGTGCATGCTCTTGCGTATCGAATCGACTGAGATATATAGACTACGTATGCAGGTGATGAAGGTATATTGCTGCACTAGAAGTTTTGTTAAGTGTATAAACAACTTTGTTCTCTCTTATATTATTTAAACAAGAGGCCCATGGGCCTTATAGGTCACCTGAGCATCATGCAACAACTTTACAACGAATGACATTCCTTCATGTTTTAAATTAGACATCATGGCATTCACAATTTTGAAAGAGGCATCATTGCTAATCATAACTATACACTTAGCATGTTTAGTTTGGTTACTTAATACCCATAGACAGAGTAGGGGAACAAAAAAATGTACCTCAACTTATCAGTAATATTAAGCAATAATCAGTAGTGCCACTACCATACATGAACCCCTGACCCTTGGTCCACACATTTCACAATTTTGGAAAAGGCACCATGTTTGATTAATAGAAAGGAGAAGATTTCAATCAATTAATTTATTTTCAGTATATAAGTAGAGCCCCCCCCCCCCTCTATGGTACCCTTGACCAAGGGGCGTTGAAATTCACAATTCAGGAAGAATGGCCCTTGCTCATCATAGCTATATAGGTAGTTCATCTGCTTAATGCCCAGGAGCAGAGAAGAAGATTTTCAAACAATTTCTGCATTTTCTCTATTAAACCAATAGAGCCCCGCCCTAACAACAGAACCCCTGACCCTGGTGTCATAAAATTCACAAAGGCATTCTTTCTTATCATTACTATGTTCTTTGTAATTTATTTAATACTCAGGAGCAGAGAAGATTTTCAAAGAATTAATGTATTTTCACTATATAATCAATAGAGCCCCACCCTAACACCTGAACCACTGACCCTGCGGCCATAAAATTCACAATTTTGGAAGAAGCATTCTTGCTCATCATAACTATAAAATTCGTTGAATACCCACAACCCAGCAGTAGAGAAGAATATTTTCAAACAATTTCTGCATTTTCTCTATATAATCAATAGAGCCCCCCCCCCCCCCCCAACACTAGAACCCCTGACCCTGGGGCCATAAAATTCACAATTTTGCAAGAGGCATTCTTGCTCATCATAACTATATACTTAGTTTGTTTGTTGAATACCAAGCAGCAGAAACGAAGATTTTCAAACAAATTATGCATTTTCTCTATATAATCAATAGAGCCCCGCCCTAACACTAGAACCCCTGACCCTGGGGCCATGGAATTCACAATTTTGCAAGAGGCATTCTTCCTCATCATAAATATGTACTTGGTTAGTTTATTTAATACACAGGAGCAGAGAAGAAGATTTTTAAAGAAATCATGTATTTTCACTATATAATAAATAGAGCCCCGCCCTAGCACTAGAACCCCTGACCCTGGGGCCGTCAAATTCACAATTTTGCAAAAGGCATTCTTCCTCATAACTATGTATTTAGTTGGTTTATTAAATACCCAGGAGCAGAGAAGAAGACTTTTAAAGAAATAATGCATTTTCACTATA
Source organism: Saccostrea glomerata (assembly GCA_003671525.1). Taxonomy (NCBI): domain Eukaryota; kingdom Metazoa; phylum Mollusca; class Bivalvia; order Ostreida; family Ostreidae; genus Saccostrea; species Saccostrea glomerata. The sequence goes on from PRKT01000054.1 coordinate 685,052, forward strand.
TAATCAATAGAGCCCCGCCCTAGCACTAGAACCCCTGACCCTGGGGCCATGAATTTCACAATTTTGGTAGAGGACTCAATGCTCATTACATTCATGCTAACAGTTTGACTGCTTGAGGTCCAGAAGTAAAGAAGACGATTTTTAAAGATTGCACTAATTCTAGTGGTTTTGGCCCCACCCCTCAGGCCCCAGGGGGGCAGGGACCATGAAATTCACAATTTTTGTTCCCCTTCACCCATAGATGCTTTTTGTAAAATTTGATGAAATTGGTTGAGTGGTTTCAGAGAAGAAGCTGAAAATGTTCAAATGTTAACACACGACGAACGACGACGGACGAAAACAGATAGCAATAGGTCACCTGAGTTTACTCAGGTGACCTAAAAATAGATTTACCCGCGTAAAGCTTCTTCTTAAATGGGTGACCTCTGTGTTCTCATTGATTGATTGTATGCTGTTTTACGTCCCTCTCGAGAATTTTTCACTTATACGGAAATGCCAACACTTGCCGGTGGAGAGCTGCATTTAGGGCCATTGAGCAAGGAGGGATCATTCCCCCTCTTCACCCCCCTCCCGCACCTACAATGACATGGAACCTGACCTTGGTTTATACTGCCTCTTCCAAAGAAACGATCTCCACGTCCCACACCGAGATTCGAACCTGCAACGTAAGGATCAACTCCTTACTCCGTGACTCTAAATTGATCAAAAACTTGGAGGTGTGGCAGACTGGGTACACAAATATGCGACTTGAATAAAAAAATCCTTTAATTTCATTCGATTTCTGACTGTAAGATATTTACAATGTTAGATATATTTATGATAACATAAATATTCAATAAACAAATGAGCTTTTCTTGTGCGTTAGGAATTTTAGATAAGTTCAGTTTTTTCAGTTTGTAGACGGGCTCCCCTTTTTGCAAGATACATCATAATCTCTTTTCTATGCTTTTCAAAGGCATATTCCCAGGGACCATCACCTGCAAAGTCCGCTTTATTAACACCTGCTCCATTTCGAACCAAATGTTCAACTATTTCAAAATTTCCATTTCTCGATGCAATGTGAAGAGGGGTTCGTCCACAACTATCAGTTGCATTTACATTAGCATCCAAATTGACTAGAGATTTCACAATACCGTAGAGATTTTTATCAGCTGCGTAATGCAAAGGTGTCATTTTGTTAGGTTCGTCAGCTGTGTTGACATCTACTTTCTTGCGAAGTAAGATTCCGACTATCCTTTCCTCTTTACTTTCTACAGCATAGCTCAATACACTTCTCTTTTTATTATCCATCTTGTTCAAATCAGCTCCGTTTCTTGCTAAAATATCAAAGGCTTTAGTATTTTTCATTGTTATTGCTAAAAATAAAGGAGATTGAATTCGTGTATTTCCAAGTATGTCGACTGTGGCATCACGCCTTCTCAGTAAAAACTCTAGTATTTCACTGTTTTGAAAATTCTCAATAGCCACATGTATTGGTGTCTTGTTGTTATCATCACAAGAATTTATATCTGCTCCATATTTCACCAAGTGTTCAACCATTTCCAAGTTATTCTTTTCTATAGCCACGTGTAAAGGTGTTTTATGGTTTGCATCTCCTTTGTTTACCAAGGACTGGCTTCCTTTTTCAATTAAATATTTTACAAGTTCAAGTGAGTTGTGTTCTGCTGCCAAATATAAGGGTGTTCTCTCTCGACTATCAAACACATTTACATCTGCTCCTAGTTTCACAAGTCTTTTTGTTGTGTCAAAGTAACATTTGTCCACAGCTACAAAAAGAGGAGTTCTTCCATCAATATCACTGTGGTTTAAATCCATGGATTTTTGGTTTAACTTTTGCATCAACAGTCCAATCACATGAATGTGTTCATTTTCTAAAGCATTGATCAAAGGAGATTTTTCTTTTTTATCAAATTTATTCAATTTTGCACCTCCTTTTAAAAGTATTTCTGTAATATCTTTGAATCCAAATGTAGATGCCGTATTCAAAGGAGTAACCTCGTTCTTATCAACACAATCAACCTCGGCTTTCTTATCTAAAAGTATTTTAACAAGGTTTTCGTTACCTTTCATTGTGGCCAAATGTAAAGGATATCTCTTTTCAATGTCATGGGCATTGACATCTAATCCATCAATTTTTAGTAAAGATTCAGTGATATCGGTATAATTTTTTTCCATTGCTACCAGCAGAGCAGATCTTTTCTTATGGTCAAGATCATTTATAAGGACGTCTCTTCGCATTAAATCATTGACCAGGTCTAAATTTTCTCTAGCAATGGCAACATGCAATGGGAAAATAGTAGCTTCCTTATCGAAGAACAGTGTCTTTAATTTTGAGAAGCGTACATCTGTCAGTTTTTCCTTTTTCAGATGTTCTAGGACTATTTTAACGATATCAACACTTCTGAAGCAAGCGAGCACAATGCAACGATTCACATCTGTTTGGTTGCTGTTTTGTTCTGAAGCAAGTCTTAATATTTGGTCAATAGCTTCATATCTGCCGTAAGATATAGTCCAGTATACAAAATTTGTTGAAAGCACAGTAAAACCATTGGGACATGGGTCTGATTGTTCAGTAAACAGAAGTTCAAAACGTAACATTTCTGTTTCGTTCCAGACAGAATCACATTGCTCGTTTGTTTGGTTGGAATTTTCATTTAAAACTGAATTATTTCTGCCATTAAATATTGGGTACTTTTTATTACTGTACAAAATTTCTGCCATTCTATCCTGTGAAATTACACTCATGAAAACATTGATAAACTCATCATTCTTCCAGTAGGGCACCTTTATAACATTTGACATGGCACACATGTCATCTGATGTTAAATATTCATGTAAACGTTTGCTGAGCGTTTGAAACTGTTCTGTGCCTGGTAGTCTCCAACATTCACCATCACTTGCACTAAATGGACAGACAGGACTACAGATTACCTCATTGCCAGCACATTTAAGAAATAATTGTGGATCCTTTTTCAAAATATGGCAGATGAATGCATCTAAAATACACTCTTGTTCGCAAAAACACACAGTATTGTCTCCAACTCTTTTGCGTCTCAAGTATTTAGATTTTTTAATTGCTGACTTTATCCCTTCACTAAAAGTTTCTTCTGGAATATTGATTTCAAGGATTTGAGATATATTTCCTTGTGCACTTAGTAAAGACTTTTTCAAAATTAAATTTTCTTGCCGTGCTAACATAATCAAAGTATAGAAATCATACACATGATTTTGACTTTCACTGAAGTAGGCCCCAATATGATTACAAAGTCTCCGCAAGTATTCATTCTCACTGTCATCGTCATTCTCTGGTAGACCAGCATGAACATTTACTGCCTCACTAACTTCTTTTAGTAATCCTGGTGATTTTCCAAGGTATGTTTTGGTCATGTAAATTACATTCTTCAGAAAGACAATCGGAAATGCGGTAATTTCTTCAAATATATTAGATCTACAAGTTATGATCACCTTTGTTTTCTCTACCAATTGGCAAAAAATGTTCTTGTGCAGAAGAAAATACACAAGATTTAAAATATTTACACTAGTTTTTCCAAATGGATGATCAAAGATAACTAATCTTTGCGTAGAGTTTGGCACATTGTCCTCAATCAGCAATTCCTCTATATTGAAAATCTGGCATATATCCAATTCACTTTCCTCTTCCTTCATTTTTAATGCAATGTGCCGCGTTGTGAATGTTTTCCCAACTCCTGGTGGACCAACGAGGGTAACAGCATTAGTTTTGTGTAGCAATTGTATTATTCTTGTACAAAATCCCTCTTCAGGTTCCTCATAAATGCAGTCATCTGTTTTCCACTCTTCTATGTTGTAAAAATCTAAAAGAGTGGGAACAATATTTACGTCAAATCACTTAATTATATTGATACGTTTCTTGTGTAAAGTTCAAAGAGTTAAAATATTTATATACTAGATACGTTATCTATAGAACATGCATTTCAAGCTTTCATCCACACCGCACTTGTATCTACAGCAAAGTCAAGAAAGTAATCAAAAATCATAGAAAATGTTAAAAAGCGCTAAACAAAATAAGAGTTGACAGGAAAATGTTGAAAGAAGTATTTAAAACTTCTTTCATATAAAATTTCGGCTGCCTTTAGCACAGTCGTTGCCTTTTATAGCAAAGCATGTACGTAATGTTGGAGCCCATGGCACATCTGTCTAACATTTGAATGAAGTTTTATCCCTTAAACTATCAAGTTCATTTGCTCTATCTTCTGGTAGATTATTGCTCTCACTAGTTTTAATTATCTGTGAAGGAATTGCCAAGGTACATTTTAGGTAATTCAAAGAGATAAATTAAGAGTAAGTAAAAAAAACGGTATATGGAATATGGATATCAACTATCATATGATCACTTTGAATAAAATTCTTAAATATATATAAAAAATGCAAAGTGTGGTGGATGAGCCGACGATTGAAGTACTAGGAATTGACATGAAGAACACAGTTACACTTATATTAATGGTTGGCACAGTAATACTAATTGTTTTAATTTTTATTTCAAATTACAGTGGAGCCTCATTTATACAAACATTTTGGTTCCTAGTCAATTTGACCGGATATGTGAAGCGTCTGGATACCTGAATTACCAGTTAAACAAGATAAGATAACGCTAAAAAATTCCGTTCCGATGAAAAAATCATCTGGATATCTGAAGGTCCACTGTAATTATTTTTACTTACCTTCCACTACAAACACTTCCAATTTTTCACCCTCCAGTTTTCCAAGTGCACCATCCAACAATACACAGAAGTACACTCCAGAATCTGCATTAGTTGCTTGGTGAATGACCAGCTCACACATTTTTCCATTTTCATCTACTTGTGAATACTGAAGGGTATACTTGGCATTGTCAATATGTATAGCAGAAACTAAATTATTTTCACCTTCCTTCTGAACTTTCTGCCACTGAACAGTAAGACGTTCCAATGGGATATATCCATTTTTTCTTTCAAATATTGCTTTGAGTTTTATATTTTTGTATTTTTTGCATATAAATGGTAACATTGGTGATGCTTCAGTAAGGCAGATCTTTGCTGTTTCTGTTCAGAAAGAAAACATAATCAATTAACAGTCATTAATTTTATATGATTGATTATACAGATAATGAATTTATCTAAGAGACTAATTTAATGTTATGAATGCAAGATTGTAAATTTAAAAGATTAAGATTTTGAAGAATAAATAAAATAAACAACGCACAGTAACACTTACTCTCATCATACTTGGATTGATGCAATGTAAAATCATGGCAAATGAAATTCAATCTTTAAAACAAGAAGTCTCTGTTAAGACTGAAGTTCTATTTATTTTTACTTATAACAAAAGAAGAGAAAATTGGCAGTTTGACCTGAAATAAATAGAATAATGATCCTTGATTTTCAGGGAAAGATTGCATCAGACTAAAACTGAAGGAGCAGTAGCATTTTAAAAGAATTTAACTTTTATACAGAAATTTCATTTTTAGCTACCATGGCAACATCATTCATAACAAAACAATAAAGATAATTATGTATCTTAGTGTAGTCTACTAGCATGCCAAGTTATATCAAAATCAGACAAAAACTGTAGGGGGACTCAAAAGACTTTCACAGAAATCTGAAATGTCTACTTTTCATTACCATGACACCTAATCGGGAGGCCCGGGTTCGATTCTCGTTCGCGGCGCCGCGTCATACCTAAGACGTAAACAAAGGTAGTGACTGTTCCTTCGCCAAGCGCTCGGCACTAGAAGTGAAAGTCACGGGTCTTACGGATATGACCTTAAAAACGTAGGTCCAGTGTCACGGTAGGCGCTGGCACGATAAAGAACCCTCACTGCTCAATGGCCCTGAGTGCCGAGTATAGGTCTAAATTTGAAGCCCTTCACCGGCATACGGTGACGTCTCCATATGAGTGAAAAATTCTCAAGAGAGACGTTAAACAATATACAACCAACCATGACACCTATTATCGAAATAAAATTATTTTGTAATGCTTTTTTTTTCAGGAATATATATACACAGGAAGGTTAAACTGGAATCTTTTTAAATTGTTGTATTTTACATGCTTTTTTTCAGGCATATATATAACATGTCGGAAGGGTAAAACTGGAGTCTTTTGGACAGATAATAAAAAGTCTTTACTTATCACTCTTACCAAATTGATAGTGACAATCTGCAGACCAGCCTAGATCATTTGAGAGGGTACACTGGTACAACCCTGAGTCTGTGATATTGAAATCCTTGATGATTAAACAGGCAGTGTAAACACCAGAGAATTTTTCATCCTCAGTAATAAGTTGGTTATCTCTTTTCCAAAGTATAGATGACCCGACACATGATTCAGATACTTTACATTTTAGAAACAAACTGCTTTCCTGGACTTCAGTTCCAACAAATTCAACTGCTGGAAGATCTGTGCAAAACGTAATCATGAGAGATTAGATACATGTAGCAATCATCTAAATGAAAAATGCTGTTACTTTATCATTTTTTTCCTTTTCTGTGTTTCTTTACATGAATATTCATCCGAATGATGATTGAAACTTCCCTTTTACATCAGATGGAAAAATGAATAATATTTCTTAGCCGATAAACATTTACCAATAAAAAATAAAAGTATGCTCCATTTTCTATCGCTGTTTCTTATCAAACATTGGTAAATCCCAGCATCTTCTTCATAGACTCTTTGTATAAACAGGCTAGGTTCTCTCTGATCTCCATCAGAATATTTGAAATCGTCAATTTGAAGGCTAGTGCCATCTTTTTTCCACTCAACAGAGTGAGCCTCATTTGCCAAAACAGTCCCAGTTATGCATAGCTTCAATGATTCAGAATTAGGTATCTCTACTTCACCATTGCCTGAAAAAAAAATCATTTTTATTCTCATCATCTAACTATCTGTAATATAGTTTTAAATTTGAATTGCTAAAATGCTTTCTCTTCTCAACAAATAAAAAAAATTGAATTGTTCTCAAAACCCCTTATTTTTGTTTTCTCTTTGACATTTTAATTTAAAGAAGCAAGAGGTAATACTTTGATCTGCCCTGAGCTAAAAATAAAATTATACACTCCCTTTCCAACCAAAGTAGTATATATTTAAAAGCAAAGAAAATTAATTGCAATTATACTCAAATGTGAGGGGGTATAATTTTGGGGCTAAGTGCTTACAGTTGCAAGACCACAGAATTAGGGTATTAATGAACTAAGGGTTACAATACGAATGATAGAATAGAAGAAAGTAGACATCCACAAATTTAATTTATAAGTGTCAATAAAATTGTATTTTTGTTTACTTTGTATTTTATATATTGTTTGCTTAAAGAATGAAAATTAATGAAATCATGTCCGAGAATTGATAAGCAAAAACCTAAATTTTTATAATCATGTCCATACAAATATATGAATATTTGCCCAAAGAAAAAAAAATTACCAGCCAATTTTTATAAATACATGTATTAGATAAAATATGATTCTTACCTATTAAGAATGATTCACTGTAAACTGTTTCCTCATCAAGCGTTATTTCACATTGATAATTTCCAGCATCTTCTATAGAGACATTTCGTATAGTTAAGCTCGGCTCTCTCTGATCTCCCCCAGAATATTTAAGATTGTCCACTTGAAGGATTGTCCCATCTTTTTTCCATTCAACTGAATGAAGTCCATTGGTCGACAAAGATTCGGCAATATGAACACAAAGCTTTATAGTACGTCCAGAATCAAGGATCTCTACATTTCCAATCATATTCCTTTGAAAATCTGAAACAATTTTTACCCAGTATGAAAATTCTCAGCAAGAAATTAAATGCTAGACATAAACTGGTTAAATTTTATGTAAAAGCTATACTCAGTACATGTAATTAATGCCATACACATGTAATAAAATTACATATCTAATACAAATATTGGAACATCATTAAAGCGTATCTAAAAAGAATCTTAAAACATAATTAAACAAAACAAGAAGCCCAGGAACCTTTGGTGCAATGCAACCAGTAAAAAATAGAAGGAATTGTGAACAAGAGGCCCATGGGCCACATTGCTCGATAGTCCGAAAAATGTGACATTTTCCTGTTTTTTTTTTACCTAGAAAAGCCAGGAAAATGTCACATTTTTCGGACTAATTGCTCACCTGAGCACATTGAGCAAGAAATAAAAGCATAAATCACTTCAGTATTAAGAGGTTTACATGAGGGGGGGGGGGGGGGGTCTGGAATTTTAAACTACCGACTACCTGATGATGTTCCATACAACAAAGGCCTTTGCTATTTTTGAGCAGATGATTTTTTTTTTTGTATTTATTCATTTGAAACCCCCCACCCCCACCCAAATTGTGGCCCAGCCCTACCCCTGGGAGCCCTCATTTGAACCAGTATCACTTTGTACTACCTGAGGATGCCTCCATATCAATATGATTAAACATGGCTTTTCTGTTCTTGGGAAAAAAAATTCCTTGATATTTCTAAGTAAAACTTTGATCCCCAATGTGGCACACCATACCCAGCCCCTACGTTGTTCATGACTTGAACAAACTTGAATCAACACTATGTGAGAATGCTTACATAAAGATAGGACCAATCATGCATGGATTTGTGGTTCATAAAAAGAAGAGCTTTAAAAATTTTCCGATGTATTCATTTAAGAAATAAACAACGTTATTTAGTGAACATGGCGTTATGAATAGCAATTGCTCTGCTGGCATATTCCATGATGCGCGCTAGCGAATCATGGAAAATATGCCAGCAGAGCTATTGCTATTCATTACGCCATGTTCACTAAATAATCGTTGTTTATTACTTATATATTTGCATTCTTTGATGTTGTCAAGAATATAAGAGGAAATCCTGACTTACATAACCTTGGACGCAGCTTCTTCTGTATTCAGTAAAGAAAACCATACAGCTTTAAAATCAGTACACCTGATCAGTACTCCTTTCTCTAATAAATCACAATTTATAAAGTATTTCCCTCTCAAAAACAGTTATCTGGATATAAGCAGCGCCGTCATCGCATTCTCTTAATTTTTGTTTTGATGCAGTCGTGACGTCATCGATCAACGTTATTGAAATCCTCTGACAAAAATCAATAATTTAACACTATGATAAATATGAGAATGCTTTTATAATGATTATTGCTCAAGTATGCTTTTCTGTGATTTTTTTGGTACGTTTTCTTATTTTTTTTTTCTTGATATAGATCTAGATCTAGATCTACCAGTTAAAGAAATTTTCTTTTTGAATGTTATTACCCAAGTGTGAAGAGTTATCGTTCTTTGTACAAGTATGCATGATACGAAAAAATAAAAATATGAAGTTTTATTCAATTTTTAAAAAGTTTCATATTACAATTAAATACATTGACCAAAATTAAATTTTTAAAGATATCAAACAGCAATTTTAAATTGTTCTGAATTCCTTTTTTTCCAAAAAATATTATTAAAAACTTATATTTAGTGCTTTTACAAAACACTTCATATATATACTTCTCAACACGAGATATAAGTGTTGTAGAACTTGTTCTACACGAGTGAGATTAGAGCAATCGCACTCATAGCAGAAGCAATTGCGTCTATAGTCCTATGAATGCAATTGATGGCTGCATGTTCATAGTGGGAGAGAGCAGTGGATATGCAAATATACCTATGTAAAACGTTAATCGTCCATTGTGGCCCCGCCCTACCCTTGGGTGTCGTGATTTGAATAAACGTGAATCTACTGGTACACTACCTGAGGATTTTTTTTATATAAGTATCATCTTTCCTGGCCCAGTGGTCCTTGAGATGATTTTTAAAGATTTTTCCTATATATTCCTATGTAAAACTTTGACAGTCAATTGCATCTTCGCTAGCCGAGGGTTTCTGATACGCTACTCTCCTCATAATCCCTTGGCATACAGTGTTGATAAGAAGTTGTTTTTTTTCTCGAGTTCTGATTGGGATTCGGTACACCCGGTCGACCAATCAGCAATTGTTTTTTGTAAACGACGATATTTGCGTTCGGGATACTACTTGACTTTTTAATCTCGGAAATGAAAAATGCAAGTAAACAACGATCCTATGAATAGCTATGGTGTCATCCAATCTTTCTAAATTTGTGATTAAGAGTCTATAGTGAAGCTTCCGATTTGTAATATAAATAATAAATAAACATAACTTAATTATTGCTTCTTAATTATTCTTGAAAAAAAATTGATTTGAATGCTTTAAACACGTGTGTTTATTTTTGTTGATGACACAATCTGTGCGTACCTGATAGATTCGAGATCACGTGACGAAAAAATCCCGTCTTTTGACTTCACCGTAAGCCAAGGGATTATGAGGAGATTAGCGTATCAGAAACCCTTGGCTAGCGAAGATGAGTCAATTGTGGCCCCACCCTTTCCCCGGGGGTCATGATTTGTATTTAATTGAATATACACTACCTGATGATGTTTTCACATAAGTTTCATCTTTCCTGGCTTTGTGATTCTTGAGAAGAAGATTTTCAAAGATTTTTGCCTATATATTCCTATGTAAATCTTTGATCGTCAGTTGTGGACCAGCCCTACCCCTCGGAGTCAGGATTTGAAGAAAATTGAATCTACACTACCTGAGAATGCTTCCATATAAGTTTCATTTTACTGGCCCAGTGGTTCTTGAGAAGATTTTTTTTTTTTAAATCCTATATATTCCTAAGTTAAACTTTGATCAGTCATTGTGGTCCCGCCCTACCACTGGGGGTCATGATTTGTATAAAATTGAACCTATACTACATGTACCTGAGGATGCTTCTACATGAATTTCATCTTTCCTGGCCAAGTGGTTCTGGAGAAGAAGATTTTTCCTATATATTCCAATGTAAAACTTTTATCAGCCATTGTGGCCCCGTCCTACCTCTGGAGGTCATGATTTGAACAAAATTGAATCTGCACTACCTGAGGATGATTCCATATGAGTTTCATCTTTCCTGGCCCAATGGTTCTGGAGAAGACGATTTTTAAAAGATGCTCTTAAATTTTCATTAATTCATAATTATCTCCTCTTGGAAGAGGGCTTGGCCCTTCATTTGAACAAACTTGAATTCCCTTCACCCAAGGATACTTTGTGGCAAGTTTGGTTGAAATTGGCCAAGTGGTTCTTGAGAAGATGAAAATGTGAAAAGTTTGCAACGACAACGACAGAAAAAGGACAAGTTTTGATCAGAAAAGCTCTCTTGGGCCTTCAGCTCAGGTGAGCTAATAATATGAATATAATGATATAAGACACACGTACAGTATTCACAGAGTACACAAAGACACTTGGCCTTTGTCAGAGTTACTATGGCCCTTCATGAAAAGTTTCTTTTTTCAAAACAATCTCATGTTAAGGAGGCTGGGGGGTCAACAAATAAACCAAAAATTAACCACCAGATTTAACTTATTTTTTGAGATACGGTATCTTAAGCTGTCAACTATCATTTGGCAAAGAAAAAATTCATACATTTTAGTTTTCAAATTTGATCACTTTTGTATATCTTTATATGGAGCTCTTCTTTTAATGGAGATCAAAATAGTATGAAAATGGCTGCCACATCCCAGCCTCGTTAAACTTGATTCCCAGTTGTAGCCATATACTTTCTTCTGAGGTCATGGTTTGGACAAGCTTAAATATTTTAATTTATGCTACCAATGGATGCTTCAGCATAAATAGGATTGATCTTGATCAAGACAATGTGGTTAATGGGAAGAACATTTTTAAAGTTGTTTCCTATATAAAAACTTTGATCGCCCATAGTAGACCACAAGGTGGTCATGATTTGTATAAAGGATATGGTGACTTACGGCCCCCGGTCAAATGACAAAAAATTAAATGTCCAAATTTTACTCACAATTTTGTATTTAACTAATCACTGATATGTGTACCTTTATGGAATACTATTTTTAACAAAAATAGAAACGTGATTTGAAAGATATAGACCTTTAATTAGGGTAGAGGTATCATGTTTACATCCAATTCCCATTGAATTCTGACCCGCCCCACTCTTTGAAGCCCTTAAAATATATATGGGCAAAGGTAGGTACAATATTCTCCATTGGCTGGTCACTGCGTTTTCTTGAAATCTACCAATATGTGAAAGAAAATTGTACCTAACTGCGCTCACATGCTATCTTTTTTAAAAATGTGAAATCTAGCTGGCCTTCCCCATTATGAACAGAACGGAAGTGGATTTTCTGACATAAGAATGAATTCATATGCTAATCAAGGCACCGGCGATACTTTCTAACTGACCAATCAGCTAAATTAGATGTGTTACAAGTGAGTACCACAATAATACTATGGAAATTTTGTGCTTGGAAAAAAGGCTTATTTTACCTGGTTTCTGATAAATATTTTTTATGCATTCGAGCCACAATTAGACATGGATCTACATATGTACAATTTCCTAGAGCACAATTACAAATAATTGTGAAGTGTTTGGTAAGTAATTCGCTAGCTGTAGGTCTACATGCATTTCTGAATATCAGTGAATACAAGTTTCATGTGCATTTCTTGACCCAAAACCATAAACGCTGAGAATCCATGCAATTTTTTAAGCATAAACAGCCTTAACTGACAATTAAAAGTTTGAAATGTAGAAGACTTAGAGGATAAAAGATAAATTGACCTAATATATATTAAACCACGTGTCGCTGATAAAATGTAAAAGTGTAGTAAACCAGCATGTTTTGTCGTTCTGTCATCGGAGTGCGAAATTATAACATTGCCATATAAGGTAGACTCCTCGGACATACATATCCTCTATTGTACTAAGACCCGCCCATTCTCTTTCATAAAAGAACATATTGTCACAAACCAGGCCGAATTTTCCATGATAGGGTCTAAAAAATCATAGATAATGCAGTATTCCTTATAAATAAAATATGTCGGAACTATTGAGACTATTCAGAAGGCATCACATTTATTCACTCATGTTTGAAAACTATAAAATCGTTGTAGATGCAATACGATTCGTCGTGGAAAAAGAGGCCCCTGATAGCAGTTATGTCACATCATCCTTTGTATCTACATGTGTAACTGTGTAATCATCAATATTTGTGGGGATCAACATTCTTAAAAAAATGGACATTTTTCCAACAAGAATGGACACTTGCAGGTAACTTGATGGATTGTTAGGAGCTAGCTCAACATTAAGCTATAGAATATACAACAAAAACACAAGATTTACATTAAAATCATGTTTTAAAATTAAATGCAAATATGACTAACCATGGCTGTCGTGGAAAAGATCTTTTTAAAGATTTCTCCTATATATTCCTACATTAAACTCTGATCCACCATTTTTGTCTCTAGTCTACATTTAGGGGTCATTATTTGAACAAACTTTAATCTATACTACATATACCTGATGATTATTTCATATAATTGTAAATAATTAAAATAAATAAACAAGGGCCCTAATAGTCACCTGAGTATAATGTAAAGATCTATAGATTAAAACAAAATAAGTTGATAAATGAAGCAATGTAGTAAAAAAACAAGAGTCAAATATTTTGGGCCTCTTGTTCTTATCATGATCTCAAGGGGCAGGGCAGGGCCACAACAAGGGATTAAAGATCCTCTTCTCAAGAAGAGCAATTCCTGCATCACCATCTTGTTTATTTATTGAGCTAGCTCCTAACAATCCATCAAGTTACCTGCAAGTGTCCATTCTTGTTGGAAAAATGTCCCATGGGCCTCTTGTTTTTTTTTGTTTTGAACATATTTTATTGACAACATGTCAAAGGGATTGGACACAAGTTCCAAAAACTTAGATAGTCCTCTCCCATATGATCACATATATTGTTCATATTAAAATGCACATTTAAAAAAAATCTCTATCTCATTACTTGTATGTAAAGCAGATAAACTAAGTGCATATTTATGATAATTAAAGATACCTCTTCCAAATTGTGGAATTTGTGGCTCCATGTAGGGGATTCTGTGGAAGGGGGCTCTATTGATTATATAATGAAAGTGTATAATTTCACAGATTGAAAATCTCTGCCAATGGTTAGCAGAGATAGAAAGTATGTTCTTATGATTTGCAAAAGTGCCTCTTCCAAAATTGAGAATATCTTGGCCCCCTGGGTCAGACGTTCTGGTATAAGGTATAGGCTATATTGAATAAACAGTGAAAATGGATTATTTTTCTGAAAATTTTCTTCTCTGCCCATGGGCGTCTAGGAGGAAGACAGAGTATATAAAGTTGTAAGACGCAAGATGTTTTTACCAGATTTTATACAGGGAAATAAAATTAAAGATGAACTTTAGGATTTGTTACTGAATACTAAAATAAAAATTTGCTTGTCCCTGATCATCTTAAAATATTTGACTCTTGTTTTTTTTACTACATAGCTTCATTTATCAACTTATTTTTTTTTAATCTATAGATCTTTACATTATACTCAGGTGACTATTAGGGCCCTGGGAGAGGACTATCTAAGTTTTTGGAACTTGTGTCCAGTCCCTTTGACATGTTGTCAATAAAATATGTTCAAAACAAAAAAAAAAACAAGTGGCCCCCACATCGCTCACTTGAGCAAATCGACTAGGAAAAAGCACAAATCAGATCAGAACTGAAAGGTTCACTGAAGGGGGGGGGGCTTGAATTTTAATACTACTTGAGATTGCCTTCATATTACTACAGCATATGACTTTGCTATTCTTGATAAAAAGATTTTTTAAGCATTTTCTTCCTATATATAACTTCATAATAATTTGAATTTGATTCCCCATTGTTTCCCTTCCTACCCCAAAGGGCCATGATTTGAATAAATTTAAATCTTCAATACATGAGGATGCTTAAATGTCAATATGACTGAACATAGCTTTTCTGCTCTTGGTATTTTTTCCTTTATTTTTCTATGTAAAACTTTGATCCACCATTGTAGCCCCACCCTATCCTTGGTGGTTATGATTTGAACAAATTTAATTCTACATTACCCAAAAATGCTTCCATATAAATACTATTATTACTAATAATGTCTTTGCTATTCTTGAGAAGATTTTTTATATATATATATATACATTTTAATGTAAAGCTTGGATCCCCAGTTGTGGCCCACCCTATCCCTGGGGGTTATGATTTGAACAAACTAGAATCTATACTACCTGAGGATGATTCCACATAAATATCACTAATCATGGCTTTGAAGTACTTGAGAAGATGATTTTAAAAGATTTCCCTATCTAGTCCTGTGTAGAACTTTGATCAGCCATTTTG
>PRKT01000054.1:706085-727155 GCA_003671525.1 Saccostrea glomerata
GGGTTGGGCTAGGCCCCTTGCCCCCTGTTGCTACGTGCCTGTTAGCTGGTAAACAACTTCATCAGAAATTTGCAATTTTATGTTACGTTATTGTAATTTTTTCTTAAAATCTTGCATGTATAATCTACGGGATACATCTTATTTTAATTTTTATGTCTTAAAAAGGATAATTTACAACATACACGTTTTTAATAAGCGTTGTGGTGAAACCGGGAAGATGAATTTTGCTGGATGTCGATTGAGTGTGTTACACACTTGAACTCAGAACTGACCATAAGAATTTTTCAAATTAACTTTCATGCGAATTTGATTGACACTGAGGTGATGCACAAGGGTTTCGTGCGTATAGGTACAGAGAACGAATGTGTAAATGGGTTGAACAGTTGAATATGAACCAAAGTTGTGGAAATTAAATATTATTAGAAATATTAATTGTGAATTCAATATAATTACGGTACATTACATATATTTTATCACAGATGTACAGGTATGTCAGTTACACGGGGTTTCATGAGTCTCTCTCTCTCCCTCTCTCTCTCTGATATTGTTTTTTACACACTCTGCTAAAAAGAATAAGTTATAAAAATAAATACATGTACTAAGTCTTACACTGAAAGAATTTCAAAAACATAAATAACACTTGAGAAAAGAATGTTTTCCGTTAATTAATGAGAAATACGCTAGGAAATTATTGCATCAATTTCGTGTTTCTGCTGTCAATTCTCTGGTCTAAAATAAAACGTGTATTTTACTCGGGAATGCTCAGATCCTACACTAAAACTTTGATTAAATGCAGCTC
This sequence comes from Saccostrea glomerata, assembly GCA_003671525.1. Taxonomy (NCBI): domain Eukaryota; kingdom Metazoa; phylum Mollusca; class Bivalvia; order Ostreida; family Ostreidae; genus Saccostrea; species Saccostrea glomerata. Next base: position 706,885 of record PRKT01000054.1, read on the forward strand.
AGACTTTATACGACATATATATAACACGAATTCAGGTCGATGCTATTTTAATTAGTCTTTCTTCGTTACATGAGCACATGAGATTAAATTATTCATGTAGAATTCCATTCAAAGTTTTAATACTATATAGTGAATCAATTATTTTACAAAAAAAAAAAATTCTGGAAACACTGTTAATTCAAATGAAATAGGCCTTTAATTGTCACCAAATGTGTTCTTGTAAGTAAAAGTTTTATGTTATGACATACAATCGAGCAAAAACACAGTTTCTTGGTATATCGGTCGCGGAAAACGAACTACTGCTGTATATGCAGCAATTTCAGAGGTAAAACTGTAGATGGACATGTCATCAGTCTCCAAAAAATTCCTAGAGATGCAGAGAAGAAAATACGGCTGCAGCAGGCTTGATTAGTTTGTAAAAACTTTATAACTAAAAATTCTTATAATTGTTCTGCTCATTTTGTAAATAATGATGATCCGTCTGCAGAAGATCCACTACCGAAAATTAGCTTTCTTTCTTTTTTTTTTAAATAGGCCTATTCGAATATGTATCAGCATTTTATCAGTAATTTGTTTCGTTTTTTTTTTTGTAAAGGGGGGGGGGGCTCACACAGCGCCTTATTATACTACTATACAGATTAATACAAATCCAGAAAGAGACTATGAGTGGGCAATTTAAAAAAAAAAATACAAATCAGTCAAGATTTCTTTTTAATCACAAACACAATAACATTTTTCCGTATGACAGAGGCATTACACCCATGAACATGTTTACATTAAGAACGTCCGCGGAAGTGACTTTATTTATATTGCATGCGTATTAAACACAGTAAAAGAGTTCCCTTCAGGGGAAATAACTCACCTTCTTAAAATGGGGAATATATGTGCACATGTACCACTCCAGAGGAATGATCCTCAAATGTTTGATGACAACAATGCATTTGCAGTGTAGAGAAATGAACATTCCTCAAATAACTAAAAAATCTTCAAAAAGTTAACTATAGTCTTGTGAAGGCACATACCTTATTAGCTCTAGGGTTTTCAAACCAAAAGACTTCAGATTGTAAAACTTGGGTGAAAAAAAAGGGAATTTTGCTTGTCCCCTCTATTTTTGGATTGTGTTATAAACATTTAGAAACCATAATTCTTTTTAGCGAGTATATGTATCTAAACGACCAGAATTAAGTGACACAGTAAGAAAATTTACCTGTCAACTACATCAGGAACACTAGGACATTCAGGGTCACTTGTATAGCAGCCTTTGATTGAATTGATCTTCAAACAGCCAGGGTCTGCAGAAAAACCAATGTACTTAAAACTAGGCTGTAAAGGTTTTGGATAGTTATGTGTAATGTACAATTTATATAATATCTAGCTTTTTCCCTTCTGTAATATTTTCATGATTTTTGGAGAATCCAAATTGTCCTGTGCATGTGAATGCAGAAATGGCGCATCTTTTTTTTTGTCAGTCGAACAGTTTCGCTATTATCATGATTATAAAAGTGGCATATCCCTATAATAGTGAAATTCCGCTATATTTTATTTTCAGCCATATTTGTCCTAAATATTATTACATGTAGATTACATGCTTGCTGTTCATGATGCAAGTCATGGTGGGTATCAAAATGGACACAAATTGGCACCCTTACATTTTAGGAATTTTATTACATTTTTCTGCTGATGCATATAATAATGCAAACAAACTTCTTAATACGGAAGTTGCATTTTTAAAATTACAACCACTGATTGCGGAAGCTCTCTAGATAGTCTAAATTTTAATTTTTCTCATAAGTGTGCACAATTTAATGCATGAAATAATTTTCAATCCGCATTGAACATTCAAGGATTGTTGAATTTACAGGAGAAAAGATCATTTTAGTCTGCATAGTAACAGTTACGGAGGCCCGTTGTGACAAATGGAAAAAGCTCATTACATGTTAACCTCATTTGAGTGGAACCAATTTGTATCGGTCTAAATTAATTGCAATAAATCATAAATAATCTGCAAAATGTAACTTCTACCAAGAGGATATATGGATAAGTAGTACTGGTAAATACATGTATTTTCATATGCCAAATTTGAAGTAATGTGCGTTGCTTAATCAAAGTGTAATGGTTTGGATATCAGCCTGGATAGCTCAGTTGGTAGAGCACCTGACTGGAGATGCAGGAGTCTTGGGTTTGATTCCTGGTCCAGTCATACATTTTCTCCCTTCCTGTTACAGATTTGGTGCCGTTGACCACCCCTGGAATTGCAGGTGAAAGTCCTTCCAGGGAGTAATAAGAATGTGGGTTGTGTCTTCAATGGCGAAGACCATTTAAGGAGGGAGTGTAATGGTATGGGCTGTGGATATCATCCTGGATAGCTCAGTTGGTAGAGCACCTGACTGGAGATGCAGGGGTACCAGGTTCGATTCCCGGTTCAGCCATACATTTTCTCCTTTCCTGTTACAATAGGATATATTGAAATGTTTATCTTTAAATATTTTCATACACCAAATTTGAATTACCAAGGTAATGCGCATTGCTAAATAATGTAAGAGGAAATAAAAATTGACAACCATTGTGTGAAAAAGGGACTTCCTATGGACTACTTTGTAAAGGGTTTATTTGAAGTAATAAGGCAAAATATTTCCATTATCTACTATCATGATAGGAACTATTACTTTTCTTATTTTAAATTTGAAAGATGCATTTGATCTTTTTTCTTGCATGGGATAACCAGAAGAATTGACATCTTTCATGATCATATAAATCTTTGCACAATTTATTGATCATGTAAATTGCAAGAAACTTTTATTTTACCAAGTTCTATATTTAAACAAGAGGCCCAGGGGCCACAGCGCTCACCTGAGCAACTATTTAGCTAGGTAAAAGCTAAAATCAGTCGAGTATTGAAAAGTTTGAAGCATTATGAGCCGTAGTTTTGAAAATGTTACTTTGCTGTTTAAATGTTTCATTAAGATAAATTTGTATGTAACTTAAACCTTTATGATCAATAAGAACAAGCATTCTGAGAGTATTGCATAAGCAATACATGTCCCCTACTGGGTTCCCCTTTTTCTTTAGGGTGTCATTTAATAATATGCAAAAGTTATGTCCAAGGTAAAACTGTTTGATTTTGAAGTTGTGAATGCCTTTAACCTAATAAAATAATCCGAATTAAGATGGAAATTCAATTCATTTTTTCAACTTCCTTTTATGTTGTCATCGGAATTTAGTGCAGCATGAACCTGATCTTAAACCATTACGAAAAATTAAAAAATGCCATAATTTTGTCAAAAATCAATGAACCTAAATGTCGATATTCTAACTTGATCTGTATCTCATCAAGATACATTCACATACCAAAATTCAGCTCATTATCTGCAAACGTTTAGAAAAAAACTGCGGAAAACCAAGTAGGACAGACTGACAGACAGATGGGGACAGACAGATGGATGGACGGACAGATGCAGAGGAAACCTATAGTCCCCTCTGGTTTCACCAGTAGGGGACTAATAAAATAAAGCAGAATAGGCTTCTATATACATTCCAATACACAGTTTTATATAAGAAATCATTATTGTACAGGATGACAATAATGTAATTTTATTCAATCGCAGCTTATAAATAGTTTAAGTTTTCTACTGCAAATATGAACAAAGGAAGTTCATTAACGGGGTTTGTTTTTTTTTGGGTCATTGAAATTTTTATTTACAATTTTGCAACAAATTGTAAGACATCAAAGTTGCAGCATATATTTTGCTTTAAATATAAAAGTGTATGTACTACATGTAGTACTACATAAAACCTTGATCACCCACTGTTACTGCGCTCTACCCCAGGGGTCATGTTTTGAACAAACTTGAATCTACACTACCGTAGAATGCTTCGGGCGTTATAGAATTTGATCACGTGACCGATTTCATGTCACATCCCAATGAAACTCTAAAAATGATATCTTATTTCTTATATTTATATTCACTTTTATTCGTGTTACAAGAAAAAATAGGCGCTATTTGGACATTGTTATAGAAATGCAACATTACGTTACTACGGCGTCATATGACGTCACAGTCAAGACTTTCTAATAGTCTCGTGCGGTTTGCCCAACTGCATGTCATTGAAAATTGAATGTCAAATTTATTAAAAGTGTTATATAAGGAAAGACATTAGCAAATGTAAATATATAAATATGAACAATCACAGCTTTGCAGTTCTCTAGAAGAGGAATTTCCAAGATTTTTTCTATGTTATCCTTTTAAAACTTTGATCATCCATTATGGCCCCATCCTTACCCCAAGGGTCACAGTCTGAACAACTTGAATCTACACTACCTAAGAATGCTTTCATACAACTTTGGCTTCAGTCAAATATGAACAATCATACTCTGTGGTGTTTTCTATATCACTAATTCTAAACGTACCTTTATTTTTTGGAAACTGTAGTTATATTTAGTGCATTTTTTTTGTTTGATGAAAATGTATCATAAATTAATCATAAATTACTTTTATAAATGCTTCATGTAACTAATTATTTTGCAATTAAACTTCACAAAATTGGTTTTATCAGAATGGTGTTTGCATGAAATATGCTTCATAGCTCACCTGAGCCGAAGACTCAAGTAGGCTCTTCCGATCACATTTTGACTGTAGTCCGTCTCTCTGTCTGTAAACTTTTTACATTTTCGACTTCTTCTCAAGAACCGCTTGGCCAAATTCAACCAAACTTGCCAAGAAGTATTATTGGATGATGGGAATTCAAGTTTCTTAAAATTACACCCTTTTCCAAAGAGAGATAATTGTGATTTAATGAAAAATTAATGACATCTTTAAAAAAATTTCTTCTCAGGAACCACTGGGCCAGGAAAGATAAAATTTAGGTGGAAGCATCCTCAGGTAGTGCAGATTCAATTTTGTTCAAATCATGACCCTTGGGGGTAAGGTGGGTCCACAACTGGGAATCAAAGTCTTACATAGGAATATGCATGTACAGGAAAAATCTTTAAAAATCTTCTTTACAAGAACCACTGGACCAGAAAGATAAAACTTAGGCAGAAGCATCCTCAGGTAGTGTACAATCAAGTTTGTTCAAATCATGATTCCAGGGGGTAGGGAGGGGCCAAAATATGGATGAATTTTTTACAAAGGAATTAGGAAAAAATATCTTCTGTTCAAGAACAGTAAAGCCATTGTTATTGATATGGAAGCATTCTTAGGAAGTTTAAAATTCAACCCCTTGTTTTTAATACTGAACTGATTTGTGCTTTTTAGCTCACCTCAACGAAGTTGGGGGAGCTTATGTAATACCCTCAGCGTCGGCGTCCCAGGTTAAGGTTAAGTTTTTTGGAGCAGTTTTCTTTTTAAGTACTTCTATGACCTATATTGATTAGACATGCATGGAAGATGCTTCTAGTGTGTTTCATTGTACCAGTCAAGGTTTCAGATGCTGCAATTTCAGCAAAGGAATGACCAGGTTAATGTTTTTGGAGCAGGTTAACATTTTTGGTGCAGTTTTTAGTGTAGGTCTCATTTCCAAGTAACTATAAGCCCTATTTTGACCCTATTTTGACCAAACTTGCATGAATGATACATCTAAGGATGCAAACTACAATGCTTGCTAGATGCTGAATCTGACCTACATTTCCCACATTAATGAACAGACTAAATATTTTTGGTCCAGGTCTCATTTCCAAGTAACTTAAGCCCTATGTTGATCAAACTTGCATGGATGATACATCTAAAGACTACTAGATTTGCTTCAGATGCTGAATCTGACCTACATTTTCCGGTTGAGTGAACAGGCTAAAGTTTTTGGTGCAGGTTTTATTTACAAGATACTATGAGCCCTTATTATGACCAAACTTGCATAGATGATACATCTTAGGATGCATACTACCAGACTTGCTTTGGATGCTGAATCTAACCTACATTTTCCGGTTGAGTGAACAGGTAAAAGTTTTTGGTACAGGTTTCGTTTCCAAGTTACTATGAGACCTATAACAACTTAACTTGCGTGGATGACACACCTAGGATGCATACAACCAGACTTGCTTCGGATGCTATATGTGATCTAAATTTTCTGGAAGAGTGAACAGGTTAAAGTTTTTGGTGCAGGTTTCATTTACAAGATACTATGAGCCCTTATTATGACCAAACTTGCACAGATGGTACATCTTAGGATGCATACTACCAGACTGGCTTCGGATGCTGAATGTGACCTACATTTTCTGGTTGAGTGAACAGGTTAAAGTTTTTGGTGCAGGATTCATTTCCAAGTAACTCTGAGCTTTTTAATGACCAAACTTGCTTGGATGATACATTTAGGAAATCATTCTAGCAGGCTGGCTTCGGATGCTGAATCTGACCTTCATTTTCTGGATGAGTGAAAAGGTTAGTTTTTTCTCCAGGTTTCATTTCGAAGTAACTATGAGCCGTATGTTGAGCAACTTGTATGGATGATACATCTTGAATGCACACTATTGGACTTACTTCAGATGCTGAATTTGACATACATTTTCCAGATAATGGACCAGGTAAAAATTATGGGTGCAGGTCTATTACCAAGAAACTATAAGGCTTATATAAACCAAACTTGCCCAAATGATGCATCAAGGGATGAAAACTCTCAAACTTTCTTCAGATGCTGGATTTTAATTACCTTTTCATGACAAAGAACTAGTTTGAAGTTTTTTTATAGGTCTATTCCAAATTATCAGATCAAAATTGCATAAATTTTGCATTTTTGGACGTAAACTTTTTGTTGGGTAATTGTGTGACTTTGCCTTACTTAAAGACAACATTCGTTGAGGTGAGCTCTGTAACCTCTGATTACCTATGTTTTTTCTAGCCAATATGCTCAGGTGAGCAATGTAGTCCATATGGGCCTCTTTTTTCATTTGTCACAACGGGCTTCCGTACCCAATATCATGCAGACTAAAATGATCTTTACTACTGCAAATTTAACAATCCTAGTTCAATGCAGTAACTCCACCATTGTTTTTCCCAAGCCAGGATGAGAAAGGAGGAGGGTTGAGCGTAGGGCCAGCAACGCCACCCAAAATCACAAATGCTACGCAAATGACTACAAGGAACAATTTAATACTTGATTGAGTTCAATGCAGTTTGAAAGTTATTTCAAGAATAAATTTGTGCACACATGTGAGAAAAATTGAGATTTAGACTATCTTGAAAGGTTGCTTTTAATGTTAAAAATGCAACTTCCATTTTAAAAAGTGTGTTTGCGTTATTATAGGCATCGGCAGATAATTCTAAATTCCTAAAATGTTAGGGTGCCAATTTGTTTCCATTTTCATACCCACCATGACTTGCACCATAAACAGCAAGCATGTAATCTAATTAAATTGAGAACAAATATGGCTGAAAATATAGCGGAATCTCACTATAGTAGTGATATACTACTATTATAATAGAATTTACGCTTCTCCCCAACCTGTCTAATATAATACAAAAAAACACATGTCCTAACAATATTTTAATAAAAAAAATACTTACATTTGTACATTTCATTTGATTCATCATAGGACATTTGACAGCTATTATTGATGAAATCTTTACAATTTGTATCATCATACTTGGTTATCACACTATTGTCGGCCAAAACAAAACAAAATCCTGCGAAGAAAAAAAATATACTTGAAATCTGAAAATTCTGTATCATCTCAATGCAATATACATATATCAATGCGTCAAATTTAATAAATTAATGAAAAATTAAATTAACAGACTGGTGTGTTGCTAATGTCATTGATTCTACATTGAATTTTTCAATATTCACACAATCAATTCAATTTATTACAAGAAATGATGAACTAAAAGGAATGCATGTTACTAGCAACAGATTTACCAATCTTTACCAATAAGTATGTATTCTCTAAGTGTCATTCAATCAGCCATTTTTAGATTTTAAAACAAAGGTGCAATAGAATCTCAGCAAGACTTAATCAATGGAGAGAATGTTATGGAGAGAATGACCATAAGCATTTAAGCCTGCTGCTCAATTCATTTCTGAATCATTAATATGAATATAATATCACAGGTACTTGTGTATAATATATATTAAATTTGTTTCTTATATATTTGTAAATTAATACTAATAAAAGTCTAACATTTCCAATGTTTTACTAAGCACTCATAAAACCTGAAGTCTGTGTCAAGACTCTAGCTCTACTGGTTTATACTTTAAAAAAAAAGGAAGAGAAAAATAGCAGTTGGGACTTGAAACTTTATAACAGCAATAAATAGAATAATGATCCTTGATAAAGTAACTTTTTGTGGCAATATTGCTATAAGACTTCAACTGTGCAAGTAGCATTAAATAAAATTTTACAGAATTTTCAATTTTAGTTACCATGGCAACATCATTCATCAAAATGAATTTTAAAAACATCAACTGTTAAAGACAATAATGTTACAGTATCTTAGTGAAGTCTTTATGCATGCCACATTATATCAAAATCGTTTTTGGAACAGCAATTTGAAAGCATTTCACAGAAATTTCTATTTTAAGTAACCATTGCAACACTATTCATTGAAATCGAAAAACCAATACACAGAATTATGTATCTTAGTATAGTCTTTTTGTGTGCCAAGTTATTATAATGAAAGCAGACAAAAACTGTAGGAGGAGTTGCATTTTAAAAGCATTTCACAGAAATTTCTATCTTTAGTAACCACAGCAACTTCATTCATTGAAATCAAAACCCAATACATAGAATTATGTATCTTGTGTGCCAAGTTATATTGAAATCAGACAAAAACTCTAGGAGGATCGAGTATCATTTTGAAAGCATTTCACAGAAATTTCTATTTTTAGTAACCACAGCAACACCATTCATCGAAATCAAAAACCGATATACAGAATTATGTATCTTAGTGTAGTCTATTTGTGTGCCAAGTTATATCAGACTAAAACTGTAGGAGGAGTAGTATTTTGAAAAATTGTTTACAGAGAGACAGACTGACGGACACCTAGACAGCTAGACAGACGGACGGACGCATTACTATCGCATAAGCTCTTCTGGTCTCTGACCAGTAGATCTAAAAATTAATATAGTTGATTATTTCAAAAGCTGAGAAAATGCGGTCCATTGTATTTGAGATTTTATGCTTACTTTCGCTTTCAGGAATATCAAACTTTTAGTATAATTTTTACGAACCAAGTTGTCATTATTATTTGTTGTTTCAGCAAGGGATTTATAGCATTTTGTCTACACTAGTACAGTTACAGTACATATTATTATTCTGGATATTGCATGCTCAGTCTTTTTTCTTATAACAGCGAAATTATTCCAGAGACTTTACTTCCTGTTTTGCTTTCATTTTAAAGGGGAGAACTAATTATTATATTTTAAGGATGATTGAAAAGAGACATCTTTCATCAATAGAGGATAATTATCTATATTGTGTGCATTGATATTGGCTTTATCCAACGAGTTGAAATGGTATATATATTCGCGAGGCTTGCCAAGTGAATATACACCATTTCAACCAGCTGGATAAAGCCAATATTAAATCACACAATTATTATTTTATAGGTGTTCTATTTATCTCATACGATTTTCACTTTAACAAAACTTTGAGACTTCCCCTGCAAAACTACATGAATGATTGCCAATTCAAATTGATGATGTATAACTTGATGACCTAGCACCGTTGATGTTGACATGCCTTGAAAAAAAGTAGATCGTGTTCAAAAGTTAAAATTTTTGCTATCTGCGTCTATGAAAACATTATGTGACAATTGCTGGATCTTTACATCAAAAGAACTTCTGACTGAAAGTTGTCAGGACCATGGGATCGTGAAAATTAACTCTTTGTACGGTGGCATAGGTCTCCCTGGCCCTACTTGTTGATCATTGTTGATCCATGGTTAGTTACACCTACATTACATGTACTAGATAGGCATACGTAGTATAAAATAAGAAAGCATTATTGAAGATCAAAGGAATCTTATAAAAACAACCTAACTGCTAGTTGTTACCTTTTCCGAAAACGATTTAAAGGGGGGGGGGGACATTTGTCTTCAAGTAGCCGAATACAGGTTCCTTAATAAGATAAGACATTTCTTTGAAATATACGGGTATTTTTCTTGCTTTTAACGATATTATCGCTCTTTATCATTCATTTGATAAGGGCAATAATTTTCACAAATAAAAGTTTCAATAAAATAAAATCTTGAAGTGAGGGCCTCATGTCAAAACCGGAAGTGCTGTTGATAAAGCATCTACCAATGGATAAGGCATAAGTTTATCCTACGGCCTGTATCACCCACACAAATGAGATAAAAAGAGATATTTCCTTAGCTTCATCTTCCCAAGTCAAGAGTTTCTGATCTGCTCCGCTCCACATAAACCCTTGACCGAATAGGCTAAGTTTGTCAGGGTTAGAAATGCGTTCTCTGATTGGCCTCATGCAAGTTTGCAAGAATCAATCAAAATCGTTGTTTTATTTTTTTTATTTTTTTGAAAATCTACAGAGATATCTCTCTAACTAAGAAAAATATCTCTTTTAGCCTTGTTAAAGAGATATCTCCCTAACTTTAAGAGATATCTCTGTCACTTAAAGAGATATCTCTCTGGCCCATAAAGATATCTCTTTAAATAAAAGAGATATCTCTCTTACAAAAAGAGATATCTCTATTGTTTAAAGATATATCTCTCTAAGGTATAAAGATATCTCTATTAATCAGAGATATCTCTATAAGCTAAAGAGTTATCTCTTTATGCTAAAGAGATATCTCTTTTATAGAAAGAAAATTTTTATTTCACGAATAATTGTAAAAGGGCTTGCCATAAAAACTGGCAAATTCAATGATTTCTTAAACAAAACTATGACTGGGTGAATTTAAAACAGGGCAAATTGTAATGTGAAAGGGCGAAATTAACATAGGGCAAAAAATAACCCTATATACAGTAACCCAAAGGATTATCATTATTGAACAGGGACTTTGAAATATAAGCCACTAAATTTTGCACATATTTCAGCAAGTTAAAATATGTTTACATAAGCATAAAATAATTATTTTATTCACCCATAATTCTTAAGTTAAACAAAAATTACCTGGAAGGTGAAGTATGACTGGAATTTCTTCCACCAATTTGGGGTGCAGAGGGATCAAATGAGATGATAAGCTTACCACGTGATTCATACTTTTAGAGTTATATTTGGATTTATCAATTTATACATTACTGCAAGTATACGGGAGGGCATTTGATCCCTCTGCACCCCCAATTGGTTGAAGAAATTCCAGTCAAACTTCACCTTCCAGGTAAGTCTCGTTTAACTTAAGAATTTCTTCTCCCAATGGGGTGCCTCAGTCTCAAATGAGACTTTAGAGTTGATAGCTCCAAATTTTTCAGTTTTCTATAAGTATTAATATAAAGTTAAACTTGAATCCGCATTAAAGCCTACTTTGGCTGTTACATCACGTAGGAATAATCGTAATTCATAATGTCTATGATTTAGTTATACATAAAAAATATTTTCTTGCTTTTTAGTACATGTAATATAATCAATATAAAGCAGCTAGAAGTCAAATTTGTTTCAAATCTATTAAAAAGAAATAAACACTGGCATACATGACATATATGTGACATTCAAACTTGATCATATTTGAAAAGCATTCTCTGACTAAAATTGTCATCCACAATGATAGGTTTTGTTATAATATTTTCTAACAATTCAGTCACTTTTCCATCCAACAGTCTTCAAGATGGTAGACATCGGAAGTTTGCATGCGAGCGCTAAGCTGCTGGACGCCTCCCTAGTGCTATGGGGTTTGATGTCAATTCGATCCAGCCGCACACATAACGGATTTCATCCATCTGCCAACAGTGTCCCTGGACACCCTGCAATGGGGTTTCTGCATTGTAATGAATAATATTGTAGCATCATTTCTCAGGTTACTCGTTCTTAGAAGATAGTGTTTCATAACACGAACAACACATAAACTTTCATCATGAGGATAGCTTGAGAAATTTAGTTCGCCCATATGTGACTTAGGATTTGATGTTTTCAACAGATCACCTATAACAATTTTCAAAAATCTGTCATCGACATGTACATTTCTTATATCTGTTAAATGCAACGTTTGCCCCCTTTGTCCTGACAATAACGCAAGTAACATTAATAACTTGTGAGATACATGTAAGAAGGTCAAATCCTTTAAAGGTTCTAGAGATTTCAAATAATCCAACACAATATCTACATTCCATGTAACACTTTATTTAGGTAAAGCAGGTTTCATTACAAAAACACCTCTCAAAAATCTACAAACTAAATGATGTGAGCCAATATTTACAGAGTAAAACGAAGATAATGCACTTCTGGCGGTATTCAATCCGCTGTAACCTAAACCTGCCTTATACAATTTTGTCAAAAACATTATTTACATTTCCGTCAAAAATATCAATTTTTCTTTGCTGACAAAATAACATCCATTTTTGGTGATATGTCCAATATGGTTTCTTTGTGGACTGCCTCCATGAGGAGAGGAGTACGTCGATAGTGTCCTCCGATAAGCCTCGGTTCTGGAGCGATTTCCGGACACACGAAAAACACCCAGTTTCATTTTGGGTATTGGATGTACTTTGTCTGGATTGTTCGGTAGCTTCAGAAGTTGCTGGTTGTTTGGTAATAAATAGCTGCTCATTGTCAACAGCTGTAGTAACTTGGGAAACCAGGGTTGCGTCGGCCATATCGGGGCTACAATGACTGTTTCCACATTCTCTATCATCATTTTCTGAAGTACCCTGCTGAGAATACAGAAAGGACAGAAAATATAACATTCTAATTCACCCCATGAAATTGTAAAAGCGTCTATCGCTATTGCATGTCTATCAGGGGCATATGACACATATGTAGAAATTTGTCTATTGTATCGGGATGCAAACAAATCTACGTCGCAATTCCCGTATAGTCTTGTAACCTCATCAAAAATCTCTGGATCAAGCATCCATTCATATCAGGTTTAAAGTTTCGTGAAAGGTAATCAGCTTATACATTTTCTACACCTGCTATATGACATGCCGTTATCCAAATGTTTCTTTTTATACAAACTTCCCAAATTTGTTTTGTTAATTCATTTAGGGTTTCAATTTTTCCTCCCATTTTATTGATACATGTAAATTTGTTTTGTTAATTCATTTAGGGTTTCAATTTTTCCTCCCATTTTATTGATATATGTATATGTAACAGCGACGGTGTTATCTAAATACAGTTTTACATGACAGTCTTTCAAGAATTTGCACATGCGTGTCAAAGCGAGAAAAGCTGCTTTCAGATCCAGGAAATTTATATGATCTTCCTTATCGTCGTCATCCCATAATCCCCGCACTCCCTGCTTTGTCATTGATAGCACCCCAGCCATTCCTCGAGCTGTCAGATTTTATCGTAATGAGGGGGTTATCAAGCATTATTTTTCGAGGATAATTATTCACATTATTAATCCACCTTTGTAGGGTAATTAGGGCATCTGGCGAGAGTGAAATACGAGCTTCGTAGTTTCCAACGTTTTGTTTTAGAAGTCTATCTTTCTCTATTTCTAATGACTTGTAATACAGAGGTGCGAATTGGACTCCTTGCTCACTTGCCACGAGTTCTCCTATCAGTTGCGCTAATTGCCTAATTGTTAGATTTTGCGAGGCAATGATTATCTTACAAGTATCTTGTATAGATTTTGCCTTATCGTCCGTTAAAGAAACTTTCATTGTTTTTGAATTGAAGATAAATCCCAAAAACTTGATTTTCTGTATAGGGATAAAGACTGACTTTTCTATATTCACTGTTAAACCGAGGTTGTCTAACAATGTAGCAGTGGTTTTCACATTTTTTACACATTCAGTCTTAGAATCACTGATAAGTAATGTGTCATCTATGTATGCAACATTTGAAAAGCCTTGTTTCCGTGGAGTTGAAAATGCGGGTTTCATTAATTTGGTAAATATTCTGGGCGCTGTCGCCTGACGCTAATTCCACTGCCAAACATGTATACTGATATTTTTGTCCATTCCACAAAAATTGTAAATATTTTCTGTCATTAACATTGATCTTACGTCAGGAATAATACGCATCTTGTAGATCTATTGAGGCCATGAAACAATCTTTGGTCACTAAATCTATTGCGGCTTTTAAAGTCTCCATTTTGAAATTATGGTATTCTACACAATTATTCAGATTTTTAAGATTGAGAATTACTCGATATTTCCCCTTTTTTTTTGGTCTGACAATTAAAAGATATTTGATAAGAATTCATTTTCCTCCGAATCTATCACTTCTTCGATAATTTTCTTATATGCAATAATTTTTTGATTTCTTGATCTACCAAAATCATTTCTTCACTGTTAAATTGAATTGGTTTTGGTGAACACATTTGATAGGGAAATTCATCAAATTCTATGGAATACCCTCGAACAGTTGATAGTACTGTAGCATCAGAAGTTATTTCTGTCCAAGCTTCAATACACTGGGATATTTTCCCTGCTTGGAAAATATCATTTGTGCTCATAAAATTCATATCAAGTTTACTCACTTCTTTTGTAGTTTTCATTTCCACTGTTTGTATTGAGTGCTCAGGACCTTTTTCCGAAAATGAGGAGTGGATCTGTGGCCTAAAAAATGGGACTGTTTTCCCGATCCTCCGTACTGAGTGTAATTTGACTTGTATCCATGGCCAAAAGGTTTCCTGTTATAAGGTTTTCTATTCTTAGGAAATGTTCCAGATATCTTTGACCCTACTTTATTGCCTTTAACAATATCTTCAACAACTTTCCCAAGGTCGTCTCCGAACAAGTTGTCAGTCACCGGATGGTCAGCTCTCTGCGCCGATATGAAAGTTCGCAATATACAAAAGTCATTAATTTGAGGTTGTCCATCGCTAGTTTCGTAACCTCGCCAATCGGAGCTGTTTCACCCCCCCCCCTTCTTTTTTGACTTAAGAAGTATATCCAGCTGTTGGAGTTGTGGCAAAATAGCTTTGCATACCAGTGCCTGGGTTTTTTGAAGTCGGACATCCTGTGTTCTGACTTTCCTGTTAAGATGTGCCCAGATTTTGTCCGACTCCGACCCGGACTTACTACAGTTAGGTGCCTGCTTTTTACTTGTTGTTGCAGACTGGGGATTATCCAGCGCCTTACGCTTCTTCCCCTTATTTGTTTGTTCACCATGCATGTGTTCTTGCGTCTTTTGTACAGTTTGTGTAAGACACAGCATTGATTTTTGATTTTCTAATGATTGTTTTTGCATTGTGGCAACTAGTGATTCCACAGCTGTCTCAGGCGCGTCACCTTTGAGATCTTTAGCATTACGATCATTGCCATTGATGGCCATTTTTTCAGAGTCTGTGCTCATGTCTTTGGGCGCGTTGCCACTAGACAATTTAGGCTATATAATGTTCAATCAAGAAAGTTCCAAAGATAGTTAATCCGTCTTGCACTCACGAATAGAATCCAATAACAAGAGGCCCATGGGCCACATCGCTCACCTGAGCACTAAGGGTAGGAAAAGGTAGAAAATGTTTTTTTATTGTAAAGTTTAAATCCAAAAGTAGTCCCATGACCAATCATGGATTTGCTATTTTTTAGAAAAATGATTTTCAAAGAATTCTCCTATATATATCTTTGAAAACTTTGGTCAACTATTTTGTTCCCGCCTTTCCCCCAGGGGTCATGATTTGAACAAACTTGAATCTACACTACCTGAGCATGCTTCCATATAAATATGATGAATTATGGCTTTGTCATTCTTGATAAGAAGAATTTTAAAGAATTTTCCTATATATTTCTATGTAAAACTTTGGTCTGCCATTTTGGCCCCGCCCTACCCCGGGGGGTCATGATTTGAACAAACTTGAATCTACACTACCTGAGCATGCTTCCATATAAATATGATGAATCATGGCTTTGTCATTCTTGATAAGAAGAATTTTAAAGAATTTTCCTATATATTTCTATGTAAAACTTTGGTCGGCCATTTTGGCCCCGCCCTACCCCGGGGGGTCATGATTTGAACAAACTTGAATCTACACTACCTGAGCATGCTTCCATATAAATATGATGAATTATGGCTTTGTCATTCTTGAGAAGAAGATTTTTAAAGAATTTTCCTATATATTTCTATGTAAAACTTTGGTCGGCCATTTTGGCCCCGCCCTACCCCCGGGGGTCATGATTTGAACAAACTTGAATCTACACTACCTGAGGATGTTTCTCCATAAGTTTCATCTTTCCTGGCACAGCGGTTCTTGAGAAGAAGATTTTTGAAATAAGCCACCACATTTTCATTTATTTCCAATTATCTCCCCTTGAATGAGGGTGTGGCCCTTCATTTGAACAAACTTGAATCCCATTTACCCAAGGATACTTTGTGGCAAGTTTGGTTGAAATTGGCCAAGCGGTTCTTGAGAAGAAGTCGAAAATGTGAAAAGTTTACAGACAGACAGACAGCTAGACAGACAGACGGACGCCGGACAAAATGTGATCAGAAAAGCTCACTTGAGCTTTCAGCTCAGGTGAGCTAAAAAGTTCACACATATTATCTAAACTAAACTATAACACTAAACTAGAACACAAATAAAACTAAAAAATCCAAGAGCGTAAAAATTTTGCTGCCATACGAATCACGTTTGCTTTATCTATGAATAACGTGGTAAGCTTATCATCTCATTTGAGACTGAGGCACCCCATTAGGAGAAGAAATTGAAGATTTGAAGGTATATAGTTTTTGCCTTGTTCATCAATCTGTCTCTCTGTTTCCTCATAAGTAATTTAACATAGCTCATATCTTTTGAGTGAGTGGGGCTAAGGGTTTCATATTTCAAAGGTGCATTCCTTGATAAGACCTTTCTTTGGGTACCACTAAATTGGACCTCTTGACCCTGGAATTTGACCCACTTTTACATAAAAAAAAAAATACCAATTTGAAACTATAACCTTGGCAATAACTTTTGAACAGATGGTGCTAGGGCTTTCATACTTCTCATCTGATAATGTATATTCATTGTGACAAGATCTTTCAATTGGTATAAATATGTTTAACCTTTTGACCTTGATTTTAGAGTTTGACCCACTTTGTAAAAAACTTAAACCTTGGCCATAACTTTTGAACAGTTAATATTTAATAGTCAGCTTTCATATTCCACAGCTGTATTCTTTGTGAAAAGACCTTCCTCTTGATATCAACAATTTGACCTTTTGACTTTGGAGTTTGACTTGCATTTGAGAAATTTCAACCTTGGCCTGATAAGCTACCATAAGGTGGCATCAGTGTGTCACAAACACGTCTTGTTTTGAAAGTTATAGTCTTGTAACATCATTGTGTGTATATTTGCATTACTCAATTTGTTTGCACAAACCATTGCAATTTGGAGACTACATCTTTCAATCAATCATTTATTTGAATCTCTTCACCATTTTACATTATTATGCTTCCTGTCAGTTTGTCTCTATATAACCCATACCCTACTATTCTCGCATAGTGGTCTAAGGATTTTTATAGCGTAAACATACTATGCCGAAATAGTGCACAGCTTTACTTACTGAATAAAATTCTTCCATGCACATGCCAGGGATCGAACTCACGACCATGGGATTGTCAGTCCGATGCCTTATCGATTACGCCATAGAGACGACCACTGATTGGTGGAATTTTATTAAATATATAAACTTAATTTATACAATTGACACAAGAAGGAGAGAATAGACAAATATTATTTGAAAACAGTTATATTATTCTAAGGAACTTTAGATTAATGTGTACAACAAACTTTCAAACTAATTACATACAGATCGTTAGATGAACTGATTTTATAGGGTCATTAAAACGCTTTTTTATATGACGCTTGATTGAAGGATGTAAAAGAAAATTATAAATGAGAATCGACGTCTGCAAACAAATAAGGCTTACTAACATAACAGAAAATAAAGATGTGTTGCTTTGGGACAGAAAATCCCGACTTATTTAGCATGTTTAGAGAAAATACTAGTAACAAAAATAACTAAGCATGCAAACAATTTTAGCATGAATATTTTGAATGAGTTCTTGCAAGTGCGCTGTTTAAGCACTGATATTTTCAGGAAAAAGTCAAATAGATTGCCGCATAAATAATTACAACAGTCAGCATAATAATAACAATAGTGTTGCATTATGCATGTACTATGCCTAAATAGTAGGCAGGGTTTGACACATAGTGCACTCGCCTCCGGCTCGTGCACCATGTGTCAAACCCTGCCTACTATTTAGGCATAGTACATGCATAATGCAACACTATTATATAAATAGTATACAGAGACTACAAAAACATATAAATGATTTTATACATTACATAAGGCATGTGCGAATAAGAAACTACCAGTAAGCAAAAAAATTTGTATGTTGCTATAAATGTGAAGTATGGGAATTTAGGCCGGGGAGCATATTTTATTTATTTTCTTTATAAACAAGCACAATTTTCTCAGAAGACAGTGTTTATTGTTATTCATAATGTGTTTAAAACTAATTATATTCTGAAAATTTATGTGTTTTTCTGTTAAGCATTACATTCTTTCTGTTTGTAGAATGACAGACGTAAACGAATTAGCCTACATTGTTTGTTAGAGAGCGATCACGGAAAAGGCTGATTTTTTTAACTTACCTGGACTTGTTTTAACTCGATCTCTAGGAAAACAGAACTCCAGAAGCTGGGTTTTGTGTCTGTTTGGCATACAGTGATATTGATTCTTTAAACTGTCCTTGGGCTTGCTGCAGTTCAAACCATCTGAGGCATCCTCCCAAGCATTCCTATCTAGAGGACAACCATCTAGGACTGGATATGCTTGAAAATCTGCATAGGGAATGGATTTACGTATAGGAAAGTCCTAAAATTAAAACCAGAGAACTTGTCAGCCTAGTCAGATTTTTAACAATATTTACTGTACTACAAAAAGATGACTGCATGTACATGTATATGCAGTTTTAGCTCTGTGTGAGCTTAAAATCTGAGAGGAAGACTTTTCCACTATGTGCATAAGGATATATTTTTCTACTAATACTTGGAATGATGTTAAGAATAAAAACTAGAATTCACACTATATGATGTTGCTTGTAATGTAACATGTGTAACATTTGTAACTTTGTTGATCAAATCATTTCACTAAAATAAAATATTTTATAAGAATTTTTTATTAATCTTTCAGTTCTTCGTAAAAGTTTGCCTCTCATAAATGCATCAAGGTAACACATAATTATGCATGCATTTTATAATTATGTTAAAATGCAGAAAGTTATACATACCAGTACAATATGACTGATTCCCAACAGGAACATAATATACACTGCTTGTTGTTTCGTTATGTTCATTTTGCTGCAACCTTCTCAGACCTGGGAAAATAAGTCACAGTTATTTCTATAAGTACATGTACATATATTCAAACTCAGACAGGATAAAAAACATAGTGGAAATAGTTGGAACTTCTACTGAACATTTTTTTTCGATCCCTTTATTCATCAACAGACCTTCAAGGGGCAACAAGAAACAAAGAGAAAGTATGTACCATATTATTGATTCAAAGCATATGTGATACAAAAACATGCATACATGCAACAGAGAAAGAGAAATATACAGAATTGAAAAATATAAAGGGGGAATCAACCAGAAACTGTAAGATATATTATCATGTTTATGTAATTTCTGATCACTATTAAAATTTGTTTAATCATATTTACATATACATGTATCTGTACATGCATGCACACAGTATATATCATTATCTAGTCCCAATATCTGCTGTTTTCCAGGCTTTTTTACGATTTTGATATTTTACAAGCCAGGAAAACTTTCTTGACATGTAAAATATCAAAATCATAAAAAAGCCTGGAAAACGAAAGATTATTCGGACTAATCATCATCATGATAATGGTGTACTTACATATATGTACTCCTAGCAGGGATGTTAGTGCCCCTTCTGAAAGTGGGGAGGAGCAGCTAGAAAAAAATTGACATCTTTAATACCTGAGCAAAGACTCAAATCCCTATTTTGTCATGTTTGAGGAGGGGGTAGATTTCATTACTTTCCAACTTTCTTTTACAACCATTTTAATAAGTATCAATTTACCTGGATAGCTACAGCAAAAGTGGGAGGGGGAGGAGCTTTTCAATAAACATTTTGCCTAAAATTGTAACTTGTGAAAATCCCTTTCTAATACATAGGTAATCTTAAACTCATGGCCTTTTTCTAATAATCTATCAAACATGGCATACATTTGATTGTGTGTGTGACTGTGTGTGTGGGGGGGG